>ML660201.1:40004862-40266550 GCA_007570785.1 Antilocapra americana | reverse complement strand
CACACACACACACACACACACACACACACACACACACACACACACACACCTATAACCAATGAGAATCCTGCATCAAGCCCCACGGTTCATGCTCATTGCCCAGGCAGCAGTTTCAGGAACCTCACTGCTCCAGGTCCCACCCTCTAGAAAAGAAAGACACGAGCCTTCTGGTCAACCAGGAGCATGCTCAATGCTGAGATCTTACTTTAGCCACCTGCTAAGATCTGGAGAGAGGGTGGGGGAGGTTCTGCCCATACTGCCTCATTTCCTCTCTCCCTTCCCCAGGGAGACAGACTCTATCCAAGAGTAAAAAGTGGTCTTCCCCAAGACACCCACATGGCTGCTCCCTCTTTCAAATAAGTTTCCACTCAAATGCTGCTTCCTCAGAGATGTTTCCTAACACGTTTTCTGCCTCTGTCCCAGCTACTCTGAATCCCCTTACCCAGCTTCATCTCCTTCATCACACTGGCCACACCCCTTGGCATCTTATTATAGGTCTGGTTGTCTATTACCCATCTTCAGCCCTGCAATGTGAACTCTAAAGGGAAAAGTGCTGTTTGTTTCCTTGACAGCTGTGTGCCCAGTGCCAGGGCACTGCCTCCATAAGTGATTCTTGAATAAGTGAAGTAGATTAGCTGAGCTAAGTGGCTAAGGTCCATGGGGAAAAAAGCAAAGTTTTCCTCCAAACCTCTCCACAATGGGCCCTGCTCCACTCACCACACTGGTAACCGCCCACAGAAACTGGAACTGGCTCAATAAATTAGAATCATATATAAACATTTTGTTTTCATTCAAGTTTCATCATTTGTGCGAGGCAGTATGAATCAGGCAATATCCTTACAAACCATTAAGGTAATGGGTACAAGGATTAATCTTTAAAACATATAGCTAGGACTATAATTAATAAACTGATTAAGGAATTAACTGGACAAATCTCTAAAAAGAACAAAAAGAATGAAAGAAACAGAGCCCCCTACCTCATAGCCATCCACCCCTGCTGCCCAATGAGTTACAGGAGCCTGAACAATACAAAGCTTGGCCTTGAAGGTTTCTAAACAATTGCAGTTTCTTTTGATGCCTCTTCGCCTCAAGCTCCCTCCAATGACTTTTGACTCAGGTGCACACTGAGTTCTGGTCAGGGGCTCAGGAACGTTGGTGATGGCAGAGAAACGGAGGCAGCTCACTGGGATGGATGGTGATGGATGAAAGGATCAGGATGCAACATGGACCAGAAAAACTGGAGCAGTTGCATGCACTTCTCCTCCTCATCAGAGGGGGTATGGGGACGACATCCAGTTCTCTGCATCCCACATCTTTCTCTGACAGGAATAGGCTCTCTCAGGAGGCAACGAGTTCCCTTCATTGGAGGATCCAAGCTTGGGTTAAGCAGTAACTAGGAGGACGTGCTGTGGAGGTGGTTTAAACTGCAGGCTGAACTATGTGACCTCATAGGTCACGCTGTAGACTGGCATTCCTATCAGCCAGTTCCTTTGCATTTCACTGCTCCTAAACCTCTCCAGCCTCCACGAGCCTCCCCCAGTGGATACTCAATTCATGCTGTCCCGCACAAGACATTTAGTGAGCACTTATTGTGTGCTAGGGGCCAGAGTGGAGCAGGCACATGGGCAAGAGGATTCTATGTTCTTCTGGGTGGATGAAGACAATAAACCCATGAGCAGATACATGAGGAAAACCATTTGAGGCAAGCTCCAAGAGTAAAATACAATAGGGAAATACGAGACTTCCCTGGTGGTGCTGAGAATACAAATCCGCCTGTCAATGCAGGGGATCGCTATTCTGGGAAGATCCCACACGCTGCAGAGCAACTAAGCCCGTGTGCCACAACTTCTGAACCCACACACCTAGAACCTCTGCTCTGCAACAAGAGAAGCCACCGAATGAGAAGCCTGCACACTGCAACTAGAGAGCAGCCCTCTCTGCGACTACAGAAAGTCCTCACACAGCAACAAAGACCGAGTGCAACCAAAAATAAAATTGATTTTAAAAAATGGGGGAACACGACAGACACTGACAGAGAAGGGGCTGCTCTGGACAAAGTTGTCAGGGGAAACTTTTTTACAGAGGAAACATCTGAGCTAAATGGCATGAAAGTGCCAGACCTGAGAAAAAGTGGTGAAAGAGTGTGCTCAGCAGAAGGAAAAGCATGTGCAAAAGAGAAGTCTGAGAAGTCTAACAAGTTGAGTTCAAGTATGCATCAACTGCACCCTATCCTAAAGGCCCCACCACAGGCCCTAAACACATATCTCCCCTCACCCCCGCCTGCCTTCTTTCCCCACTGACTTCTTTATCAGGTTTTCTCAAGTCAAGGCAGAGTTGCTTTGACTCTGAAGTTTCCACTGGCAAGTGTGCTCTGAGCAAAGGCACAAAGGGACATGTGTGCGCCTCTGCCTGCAGGGACAGAGGTGATGCTGACAACATGACTCCATAAAAAGTGGGCCTGTCCTGTATAGGGCACCATAACTCCCATCTTCCCATCTGGGATTCAGGGCCAACATTTGGCGGATGCAGGCCTTTTGTAGAACAAGATGTAAAGCAAACCCTCTGAAAAAATACACACCTGTGCTCCAAGCATCTCATGTGTATTTCAGAAAGTTCTTAGAGCCCCAGGTTCAGAACATCTGTCTGTGGTTCCCACCGCTACAAGAAAAAACAAAACTGGTTCAGCCAGGAGCACCCCACTGATGGAAGGGACAACCTGTTAGAGGTGAGTAAATGAAAGAGAGGGGACAAGATCAGGCTCTTAGACCCATAAATAGACTCCCACACTATCTCTTCTATCTCTGATAGAAGATGTCAGCCTGTCAGGGGGACCAAGGCCTGAAGGAGTCCTAGTGAAACTGGATCCACTCCAGTGAGGGAAACATCCCACAACACCCCAGAGCCTCCAGAGAAGGTCCAAGACCCTGCTTTCCAGGATTGCCCTTGACAAAGGTCATCTCTAATCTCACATTCTAAGATAACATTGAGAACAAGGCTGCTTAAGCATAGGAAGTGTTAATGCAAAGCCCAAGTGCTTCAAGGTGGAAGGGGACACCATGGCTACTGTGTAAATAATCCAGGTCCTTATCAGGAAACGGGGAAGTGGGAGAGCTTGCTCACCTAGCTCACTGTGGAGTTAGGGAGGGGGGTGCTCTGTTAATGTCAGTCAAAATAGTAACAAGAAGGACAGTTAACCGAGGGAGAACATAACCTTGTACCAGGCACTACAATAAAAACTTTAATCTTACACAACCTTTTAAGGTTTGTACTAATATCATCTCCACTCTACAGATGAGGAAACCGAGGCACGGGCAGGTGAAGTAACTTAAGCAAGACTGCACAGCTCACACTCAAACATAGCAAAACTCTTCCAGACCCCAGGGAAGAAGGTGGTAACACCTGGGCAGTGCGTGAACTGTTTAAAAATAAGTTTCTGATAGTTCACCCAAGACAACCACCGTTTGGCAGTACTCGCATCCTTGCCCAGTCCTAGAGGCAAGCTGGTTTAGGTATGAAATGGAGAGCCCTTGAGGAACAAGCCACTCAGTTTCATCAACTTATAAGCCCTCGATGAGGCCGCTGATACTGCAAGTGCGGTTCTTCCTCGTGGCAAAGGAACTTCCACACTCAGAAAACGCTCCCTCTCTGGCTACGAGGGCCCAAAGTTCGCCTTAACCCCATGGTGTCCGCCTCCCGCTCCTCTATCCCTGGATCCTCGAGCCGCTTACTTTAAGCAGCAACAAGCACTGGGGCCCGAGTGGGCCGGAAACCGCAGTCACCGCCCCGCGCGCTCAAAGCCGGGTTCCCCGACGCGAAGTGACTGGTGGTCCTGCGACCCCCGACAAACAGCGCCCGACGGGAAGACACGCGGAGGGAAAGGGGCTGCACCCCAAGACAGGTGGCACCTCCCTCCCCGGAAGTGGGTCCGGGAACTTTTAGCCCAAGAGCTTCCAGAGGGTCGAAGTCAGGGTCTCCGGCGGAGGCGGCAGGTCGGGGCTGGTCTTGGCACTGCCTACCTGTGCCGCGTCCGGGGTTCCCCTGAGAGTTCAGGGTGCCCGCAGCCAGGAGCGCACACTCTGCTGCGGGCACCGGGAGGGAGCGAGGGCGGCCTGGAGGTGGGCTCTAGCTCCGGCTTGGTGGGTGAAGGTGGAGAGGAACCAGCCTGGGACAGCCTCCCGCCCCAGGGTGTCTAGCAGGGTCTCCAGCCCGGGAAGGTCTAGCGGAGAAGCGGGGCTCCAGGCCAGCCGCCCGCACTCACCTCGGCTCCCAGCACGGGCTGGACCCGCGGGGTTGCGGCGCGCACCGCGGCTACAACTCGGGCAGCGGCGGCTACGGGGGCGGCTCCCCGGGGCGGGGCGGGGCCGGGGGCGGAGAGGCCTGGCCGGCCACGTGGGCGAGAGGCGGGCCGGGGACCCCGGCGGGCGCCAGGGCGGGTGGTGGGGAACTCGGACTCAGTCACGCTTGGCCGCTGCTCGTCACTCCCAAGCCGCACCCTGCAGGGGTCCCAGGGAAGGCTGGGGACGGAGAAGGGGAGACCTGGCCCCCGGGGCATGCCCAGCACCTATTTGGGAGATAATTTCCTGGGTCCGGGAAATGGTGCGCAGCCCCCCAATCCCGCTCCCCCGAGGGTGGCTCCGGGGATCTGTATCCCAACCGGAGGGGGCTGTGGCGACTCCCGAGACATGGGCAACAGGAGCTGCCCGGGCGGGCGAGGGCCCGGGTCAGCGCTTGGAGCCTCAGCCTCGCCTACCAGGCTGACCTTGGGCGTGTCTGGTCCTGCCCAAGCCTCACTTTCCCCGACTGTGGGGGTGAGAATAAAGACGAATCCCCGCCCCAGCAGGTTCTCAGGAAATACGTTTGTGGTCGGATGCTGAGATTGAAAGAGCAGCAGCCAGCAGTGTGGCCTGGCTCTTTCCTGCCGAAATAGACATGACAATCTAAATACTAAAAGCATTTTGTGTACTCATTCATCCATTCAATAGATTAAATTCTTCCAGTCCTCAGGACCCCATAAAGTCAGTAATAAAAAAATATCCCAACACACTAGTTATGAGCTCTTATGAAAGTACAAACCATGGTGATAAAAATGAAAAGTTCATGAACTGCTTTCATGTGCCTGGCGAGGACTTCAGGTGCTTGGTCTACCAGCACATCCCCAACGACCTTGTGAGGTGTGTGGGTTGTATGGGCCGTCTCAGGAACTGAAGCTTAAAAGGTGAAGCCAGCCCGCAGGTCAGAGGAGAAAGCACCGGTTTCAGGGCTAAGTTTCTCTGCAGCCATACCTCCAGTAAACGCACTACCAGGCTGAGTGGACCTCCTCACTCTCTCCATGGGGCAAGCTCTAACCTCCACCCCCTCATCCCACTTCACAAGGGGGAGGGGGATGTTGAGGGTTTCCCAGGAGGGACCTGCCCTGGCAGCAGCAGCTGGGATGTAAGTCTCCCAGCCCAGGCACCACCCCCATACACACATACAGTCACCAGCATCAGGCGGTTCAGACCTTCATCTGCCACAGCTGAGACTTCCTTTATTGCAAACTCCTGTCTCTCTTTTGCAGGCACTCAGCCTCCTAAGGCTGTGTGACCTCTTCCTAGCCCACAACCCACCTTCCAGGACCGAAACTGACCAATTTTGAGCAAAGGAACTTTGATTCCAACAGGGGAAGCTTCATTCCACTGAGCCTTGACCCCAAACCCAGTGCCTCGTGACCCACCCCTTTCCTGTGTAAGGACCACACTCCCTCTGCAGGACTCCATTTCCAAGGCCAAAATCTCTCCAGATCCCTAGTCCTCAGCCTTTTCTTCCAAACCTCTTTTGTTACTCTCCCGCCTCCACACGGTGGAAGATCACTTACTACAGCCAGCCATGTTTATTTATTAGGTAGTAATAAAGGACTTCCACTCCCTTAGCAACCCAGAGCTCAGCAGGCACTTCCGCCCCACAAGTGGATACTCCGATGTCAGAGATAAAATTTCTATTTCCGTTAGATTCCATTTAATGATTGGAGCATCTGCTACATGCCACAGACCATGCCAGACTCTGAACCTCAGCAGTGACTCTGTCACAAGACAGACAGACGTAGCCCCTGACCCCATGGAGCTCACAGCTGATGTGGGAACAGTCAGAGCCGTCACTGGGCACGTTAGGGGGAAGGACATGGTGAGAGACACACAGGGGAAGGCTTCCTGTGGGGTGGGGGCGACAGGGCTGCAGAGGCCAGATGTCCTCATGGGAGATGTGGGAGCCCGGAGCGGGGAGAGCACAGGGCCCACTTCTGGAAGCCCAGGGAAAGGGGCCTTGATGGCCAAGGTGACACACTAAACCTTGACCATGGAAAGGTCCAGGCAGAGGTGATGGGACTCCATGGCTGCTGAGTGAGGAACGGATGCAGTGGGTGAAAGTCTCCCGGACGCAACAAAGGCAACATGCATGTTGACTATTACTGGGGATGCACGCCTCAATTTCCTTTGTTTTTCAATTCCGGTTGTTCAGAGATCAGAACAGAGCCGCAGGAATATGTAGACCAGAAACAAATCTATGTAAACCCACAACGCTTTATATGCAGTGCCCCATCACCTCCCATTCAGGCTTTGGCTCTGCTAGAGGAAGAGTAAGGAGGACTTGGCTCCTGGACTCAGATTAGGAAAGTGTTGGAGAAGAGGTGATACACCCAAAGGGAGTCCTGTGGTGGGATGTGTGGAGGGAATAAGAAGGAAATGTGGGTCACTATCCATGGAGTTTGAAAACTAGTGGAGAAGCCAAAAGATACTGATGATCAGCCACCTTTTCTCCTTGAAACAGTCAGTTCATGAGAGCTCATTCTTGATTTCAGCTCCATCTCCCCTAACTTTGCAAGACAAGGCTGTCACCTAAGTCATCAGTTGGGAAAGCTGGGGTGTCTACTGCAAGTCTCCACATGAAAGAGTGAGTGAAGAGCTGTAACTGGTGCCAGGTAGGGAAGCAGGGGTGACGGGCTGAGATGAGGCACCAGGGAGCACAGTTGGAGAAAGCCATCTCTTGAGAAGGCACAACAAGGGCAAGGGCAAGATGGAGACCACCAACCCCGCCATAGAATGCCCACCAGGTACCTTTAACACTCATCCTGTGAGATCACATATTTAAAACCCACTGATGATAATACCACTCATATGACCAGTGCTGAGAAAGATATTAAGAATAAGATAAAACCCACCCACAATCACACCACCCAGTAATAGTCCAGTTGCTCAGTCGTGTCAGACTCTTTGCGATCTCCATGGACTGCAGCACACCAGGGTTCCCTGTCCATTGCCAACTCCCAGAGCTTTCTCAAACTCATGGCATCAGTGATGCCACCCAACCATCTCATCCTCTGTTGTCCCCTTCTCCTCCTGCCTTCAATCTTTCCCAGCAGCAGGGTCTTTTCAAATGGGTCAGTTCTTTGCATCAGGTGGCCAAAGTATTGGAGTTTCAACTTCAGCATCAGTCCTTCCAATGAATATTCAGGACTGATTTCCTTTAGGATTGACTGGTTGGATCTCCTTGCAGTCCAAGGGACTCTCAAGAGTATTCTCTAACACCACAGTTCAAAAGCATCAATCCTTCGGCGCTCAGTTTTCTTTAGTCCAGCTCTCACATCCATACATGACTACTGGAAAAACCATAGCTTTGACTAGACAGACCTTTGCTGGCAAAGACTTCTTTTTAATATGCTGTCTAGGCTGGTCATAGATTTTCTTCCAAGGAGCAAGAATCTTAATTTCATGGCTGCAGTCACCATCTGCAGCAATTTTGGAGCCAAAAATATAGTCTGTCACTGTTTTCATTGTTTCCCCATCTATTTGCCATGAAGTGATGGGACCAGATGCCATGATCTTAGTTTTTTGAATGTTGAATTTTAAGGCAACTTTTTCACTCTCCTCTTTCACTTTCATCAAGAGGCTCTTTAGTTCCTCTTCACTTTGCCAGAAGGGTGGTATCATCTGCATATCTGAGGTTACTGATACCCAGCAACATCTACTATTATTTTGTGTGCTTTTTTGTTTTCCATTTAACATATTGTGAGCCTTTTCCTCGTGATAAGATATTCTACAACATGACTGCTAAGAGCCGCCTGGTGGTCTGCAGTATGAATGTGCCTCTTCTTATCATTAGTCCTGATGGGCACCTCATTTGATCCTCACTTCTCAGCATCAGGGATAATGCTCAGTGACGAAAATCTTTGCATAACTAACTTTGATACACAGTTCTGGTTATTTCCTACAGAGAAAATGCTAGCAGTGGATCACTGAAAGGAATATTCAAGTCTTCTGCCTTTAGCAATGTTCAGATGCCCCACCCCACACACACTTTCTTTCGAAAGGTGTGGAACATCCAGGTGATGAAGCAACACTAACCTTCTCCCCCAGGAGATGGTGACACCTGTGAAGGAGTGAGGTGTTCATCTCAGTGTTCAGAAGTAAGCAATGTTCTGCAAGCAGCTAATACAGTAAAAGACTTTCTTTCTCTAAAAGCAAGTCCCATCTGCTCTCATAATGTGAGCTTGAGGAAGACCTGAGAAGCAAGACCTGAAGGTCGGGTGGAAAGATAAGACAGGCGCTTCAGAACAGGAAATGCCTGGGTTCAAATCCAATGTCGCCCTACCTTGAAAGGGGGATGTTACCTAAGCCATAAACCGTGCTGGGAGTATGGGACGTGCCCAGGTCAGCCCAAGCCTCACTTTCCCCGACTGTGGGGGTGAGAATAAAGACGAATAGGTAGCAGGTGTCCAACTCACAGGGGTGACTCTAATACACAACAGGCATCACCAACCCTAAGTCTAGAGTCTGGAGACAGGACCCACAGGGAGTGAAAACTTGAGACAACGCAAGCCACTGGGGGGGGGGGGATGTGGGACACCCCTGTGGCCCTCAACTCTGGAGATCATGGTAAGCGAATGGGTATCTCAACCCAATTTGCAAAGCAGGAATAGATGCAGTTTACTCTCCTGGGAAGCCTTTTGAAACTCACTAGCAACTGTTACTGCTTACCCTGATGACAACTGAGACAAACGGTGGCTGTGCACACTTGTCATGTGCCCCGCACTGGACTGACTATCCGGACTGTTCCCTCCATCTGCTTTATCCTCACAACCACACCATAGGCAGGTGCATTTTTATCCCCATCAGACAGAGGAGGAAACTGAGGACCAGGGAGATGAGGTAACTTGCCCTGCTGACTGATCAGTGGTAGGGCTGGGGTCTCAAGCTGATTGAAGAAGCGAAGTCCAAGTCCAGCCTAGGTGGAAGGCATAAGCAAGGGGCACAGCCTGCCCTCAAGGAGCAGCTAGACTAGTAAGAGGGTCTGGCACATAAACACGGGAGCTCTTCCTGAAGGCGTGTGTCAGGACCTGAATGAGGGTAGACAGTGGTAAAGAAGGCCTGCCTGACTGTAAAGGATGGCTAAAGACTTTGAGAGGGAGGAGGAAAAGTCTGGCACAGATGGTCCTGGACAGGACCACACCAGGGAGGACCCTCAAATTCTGCTGTGGCGACAGAGAAGAAAGAGAAACAGAGAAAAAGAGGTTGGCTAGGAGCCAGGTAATAACTTTGGGGTTCACCTCTGGGCTATTGGCAGTTTACAAGTAGCCATTTCCTGTAGTTGGTCCCAGCCAACTGCCTGCAGAACTGAGTCCTCCAGGAGACAGGGACCCCACTGTGGTCACTGAGGCCCTCTGCTACCCAGACCAGGGCTAACGGAGATATCTAGTGGATCACACTTTATCACTATGCATCCCTTAACCTGCCCCAGGTGACCACATCCCCAAAGGCAAGGGGGCTCACTGTGTACTGGGTTCTGTGACTATAACTCTGCTTGGGCTCACAGTCAAGCCTCACCTCAGCCCCATTTGGTACTGAGCTATTACTTATTTCCTAGATGTAGAGAGAGTCAGTCCTGATCGGCTCAAGTGACCTGCTTAAGAGTCCCCCCAAAAGTGGCAGACTGAGATCTAAGTTCCGGGTACCTGAACCCAAAGCCCCACTTTAATCACAGTGAGTAAAAAAATCTCATCAAGAACGCACAATTATACAACGATGTGCAGGATCTTCAAGTGCCTCAAACTTCAGGTACATAAATCAAAGGCAGGTCCTGCTTATTTCTGCCTTCTGTCACCAGTCATGCTTCGGCCTTTCTCTTCTGAGTGCTGCCTGGCCTGGCCTTGCCCAGCCTGGTGGGAAACGTCCATGCTTTGTCTGGGAGCTGCCATCTGCCACACTCCCTGGAATGTTTCTCATTAGCGAGATCAGGAAGACCGGTCCTCATTCTAAGGACCATTCCTCACTCTCTGAGTCCCCTCCAGCTTCTAAAACTTGGGAAATTCCCCCGACCACGAATTGGTCGGCGGTTAGAGAAACAATCACTGCTTTTGTTCACAGCCAGAGCAGGGTGTGGTAATCCAGCACACTCTGGATTCAGCAACAAAGTCTGGATAAAGCAACAAATTCAGAAGAATGTCTGTATCTCCATCAGAGCTGAAAGATGATTGGGGGGAAATGAGCCTGGGAAAGGGACATAGGCAGATCTGAGAACCCAGTCAACTTTTAGTAATCCTGCCTTAGTTTCATTTTGTGAGAAGCACCTCCCCCTCCTCGAGGCCCACACCTTCCTTCCACAATAGCCACATATAGACCCACCCTCTTCTCTTAGGGAGAGAGATGATTTGACATAGCATCTGATAAAGGTGCTGCACTCGAGCTCCTGGGCCGAAGCTCCTATCAGCAGGGAACTGTCTTCTACCCATGCCCATAGGGCCGACAAGTAGTCCAAACCCTGCTCATCCACAGAATAAAAGCCACTATTTACCACACGGCTAGCACTTGGCAAGTGTGGCTGTGGGTGCTTTATAAACCCCAGCTCATTTAAGTCTCACAATAACCCAGTGTGGTGGGTATCAGTCCCATCTTGCAGATGAAACAACTGAGGTTCAGAACAATTAGTCCCATAGTCCCATACTGAAAATGAGGTGGAAGCAAGATGGCAGGAATCATGTATATCTTATTCACTACTGCATCTCCAATGCATATTTTAGGCTCTCAAATAAATATTTTGAAAGGATTTTATTACCTATAAATGTGAAAGATGGTGTAAAAACCATCTAGAACGAGGCCAGGGAGCCACGCATAGTGATCTTGCATTATTTTTCCTTAATCTCAAAGACCCCATTTGAATTTCATCTCCTTGCAAAAGGCCTTACCCCTTGCTTCTGTCTGTCCTGCCCTTCATTCTATCTCCACTATTCTTGAACCACTTTTGATTGTGTTCCTCTCAACTGAGAAGACAGGCTAGGGGGTAGGGGTGGAAAACATCTTTATTGAGTCCTTAAAGGACTCACCGTGCCCAAGACATGCATGCATGCTCAGTCGTGTCTGACTCTTTGTGACCCCATGGACTGTAGCCTGCTAGGCTCCTCTGTTCATGGGATTCTCCAGGCAAGAATACTGCAGTGGGTTGCCATTTCCTCCTCCAGGGGATCTTCCTGACCCAGGGATCAAACCCGTCTCCTGCATTGGCAGGTGGATTTTTTTTTACCACTGTGCTACTAGGGACACCCATGCCTGAGACAGTGAAGGTATAATTTATGTCTCCTTTCTCATCCACCTGCTAATTGCCTGTAGCCTCTGATTCAACTAAACCTAAATTGTTTCTTAATTAAAGCCTGCAAGGGGAAGCTGGTCTTCACTACCTAAAGTTTGCATGTCTTAAACAAAGTAAAACCAGTGGTGAGGTCCCACTGATGTTGGACCCAAAGCAGGTATGAAAATGGACGCTTGCTTTCTAATACCATGGTAAAAATTAGGGTAGGGCTTCTCGTGCTGTCCAAAGAGGATTTTCTCACCACTAACAGGAAAGAGGTATTCACTTACTGCAGCATCCACCTAGTGATATCCTTCCAATGGAGTCCTTTCAGATCTGTCTGCTTAACCTCTGAACCAGCTGTTCTCTCAATATGGGGACTGAGGAGGGAACCAACTTGCCATAACTTGCTACTCGAGGTTTTTTCTTCTTAGAAATTATGCTGAGAGACAGTACAGCCCATTGGTTAGGAGTGAGGATGGTTCAGTCAGATGTACAAATCCCAATGTTGCTGACTTCTTGTTTGTGCCCTCAGCAAAGCTACCTCGTTTCTGTGTGTCACAATCTCAAAAATGAGACCCCAAAGTTGACATACACCAGGGATGTAACTCAGAGCACATGGCACACAGAAGATGAGACACCATCTGTCAGAAGAATGAACAGGCACCTTTTTCTTTCTGAATGACAGGAAATTTGTGGCTCCCAAATTTCAGCATCCATCAACTTCTTTTCCAATTTCTTCAAAGAAAGTCCATTGTTCTGAGAGTCCTTGAGGTAAGTGTCCCTGCCCGTTCCAGACAAAAGGCATCTGACCGAAGGAGGGTGGAGTAAAAGATGAAGGGCAGCAGGTTCCTTTTCCTTCAAGTATAAGACAGACCGGCCACCCTGGCCTCCTCACCCTGGGTAATCTCTCTCCCTCTCAGAACGAGGGCCCACAGAAAATGGTGCCAGGAACCCCAGCTATTCAGGAAACAGAAAACACGACCTAGAATAATGAGCCACCACCATCTTAAAACAAAACATTTTATTTTATGCAGAGATTCTAGGGTATAAAAACAACATTTTGCAAATGTCACCTGTGGACTACTATCACCTATTTACAGAGTTATGTACAAATCAAATAAGACGATAACATTTCAATGTAAAAATATAGCATACTGCTACAGTCTGCTGGTCAGTGCTCACTATTCCATCAAACCTCACAAAGGAGAAACTTAAAGATGAAACAAAGACAATGGCAATAACCACTGTTCCACAGGCTTTCCCCCCAGATATAGTAACAGGGAGCTTTTGCAGTGAAAAACAAACAGTGAAAATAAAAGTCATCTACTCTCTAAATGAATACATTTGGTTTTTACAAAAGCTTTTGCTCTCTCCAAACTCACTACATCTTTTTCTTGAGACAGAAAATAACCACTTATTAAAAACAACATGCTTACACATTAGTGTCATCCAATGGTAATTATTTTTTGGCTAATGACTGGAGCGGCCAACTTCGTCTTTGTCACATACAAACAGAAGAAAGCTTCTTTGAATCTTCTCCACTGAAATTTTCTTTGATAAAAACATTAGATACACAGTCATAGTGGTTTGCTTCTGTCAGACATCTGCTTGTACAAACCACAGTGCTTGGTCAACTTGGAACCCTGGCTCCAGCCCTTTAGAACATGGACATGCTCCTTGTGGAGTCTGTGGTCCTCACTGAATTTTGGAGAGAAGTTGAAGAGCAGGAGGGAAGGCAACTGCCCAAAATTCCCAAGAGGGCCTCACTCGCCCTCTTAGCAAATTAGCCCTTAGCAACTGCTATCTTGTCTGTGGCTAAAGTCTGCACCATTTAATAATACTGTGAGTCATGAATTAAAGGTGACATCTACAGATATATAAAAATAGAATCCAAACTTGGAAGGGAGGGGTGGTTGCCACTCAGAAGGTAAGAGCTGGTCTTGAAGGGTATCTTGAAGAAGCTTGGGAATGACATCAGACACATCAAGAATAAGCACCAAGTGTTTGAACACACAAGGAAAAAAAATAACAAACCCACTTATGATAGAGGACTGCTGCTGAGGAAAAAAAAATGTAGTAAGCGACCTTCAAAGTGAACACAGATGATATGCCACTTTTTAAAAAGCATCTTTATATTTCTAAATAGTAAAAGAAGCTGGGTATGTAAGAAATTTGTTAATCCCCATCCTGAGCTTGGCTTTCACAAGGCACCGATGTGAATAAGGCACCACATTCTATTTGGGCAACTAATCTGAGTGTGAAGCTGAGAAACAGAAGGGCAGTGAAAATTATTAAGCCCCTGGAAAACAAGAGCTGTGAAGAATGAGCAAGGGTGGGATTATTTATCACTGGAATAAATACACTAGAGGGATGACTTCACTGTGGTTTTCAAACACATGGAAGGTGACCAGCTGTTCTTTTTCTTCTACATGCTGAACAAAAGGCTGGTTTGAATTTCTATGAGGAAGATATACAAAGAACTATCTGATCAGCAGGGTAGGTTACAGAAGCTCCTTCGCTGAAAATCCAGACTCACAGCCACAGCCAAATGTCTGAAATAATTCATGCGCAAACCTTCCTGTTTGACACTAGAGGGGCACCTGCCAGATAATCCAAACTTTCTCTCACCCCCAAAGCTCTGCAGTCAGCATGAAAGCTATCGGCTTACAGTCTGATCTCCTTCTGTTTACTTTCACCCTGAACCTGGAAGGGAGGTGATATAGCAAGCATGGCCCAACTCCATGAGGGCTCCTGACTGGTATCTCTGTATTCTGTCGCACATCTCCAAAACAGATCAATTCACAGAGTATTTAAAATACTCTGACTCCTTGCCCGAGTCTCCACAATGTCTGCTTTCCTCATTAGGGCTTGGCCTAAGCTCAGCATTAAAAAAGTGATTTCATTCATCTAAAAAAGTGATTAAGCCAGGAGTTAAAACTATAAATAAGGTCCTTTAAGGTATGGAATTTAAATGAAACTGTTCCAAGTGTCACCTTTTTAAATGAAGAGAAATCTGATTTTGAAACTAACAACTGCCTTGCCTTTTTCTTAAGACATATGAAGTGTGAAGAAGCGATCCAAAGATTTCAAATATATTCACAATCATAGCAAATTTCTCTAGGGAAGCAATAGGTAAAAAAAAAAAAGCAATCTAACTTCTGGCTGCATTTAGCAAGACTATTTTCTTGTGGCACCAGACATCTGTAATTACCATGGATGCCTTTCTTTTCAAATCTTCTAAAGCAGATGTGGCAAACTGATAGCCAGTGGGCCAAATCAGGTCCACTCATGGGTTTCCTGAATTCAATTAAGAATTTTAGTGCCCATACTAAAGAAAAATAATCAGATTTTTTTCATGTAAAACTCCAGATTCTCAGTTTCTCCTGAAAAATGCGACAATCAGGAAACACTACATGGTCACAACTGGCTGGAGTGGCTACTCCCTGTAGGTGCAGCACAAGGGTATCTGCTGGCCACAGTCTCCACCAGGCCCCATTGTCTCTCTGAGCCTGAGAAGGGTTTGTCATCACACGTTATTTATAACTACACTTTCTACAGAGGGACCTCCTGAAGGAACAGCATTTGCTAAATAAGAACAGCACTCTTTCCCAACAATACCAACTAGAAAAGGGTCATAATCTTCTCACTGCCGTTGTCTACATCTCTCCAATAAAGTCAGAGGAATTCCTCGCTCCTTAAGAGAGCCCAATTAGTGTTGAGGTGGTTGTGGACTGCAGAGTTTTCTCTCTTTAGGGAGGAAAGTGCGTCATTTCTTCATGAGGAATTTAAAAAAAAAAATAAAAGCTTTTTTTTCCCTTAGCTTCTTTTAAAGGAAAAGACAACTCAACTCTGAACTTCTGATCTGGGACTGTCTTCAATTACTACTGTGTCAACCAAAAACTCTCTTGTCTCATGATTTTTATGGCCTCTCTCAAGTTGGGCTCAAAATACTATTACCTGGCTGGGTCACCCACTAAAGTCCTGGAACCTGGGCCTGGATGACTTCTGATTCTCTGGAGATCAATGTGCCTCACAGGCCCAGGCCTCAGTCCTCCAAAAGACTCCTGCCCCTGTATGACCGGGCTGGGCCCATCCAGGCAGTCCCTACTGCTTGTAGCTCATCTCAGAGAAGAACACACCTTTGCTTGGGCCTTCACTCACCTGGTCACACTCTAAGAAAAGCCGACTCTGCCAAATGCTAATGTGTCATGTGTGTCAGACATGTAGGGCATTGGTGAGTCAAGATAAACAACGAGCTCCCTCATTTCAACTACCTGCCCTTCCCGGTTAGCTGAAGGAAGCCTGGACCTACCTCTGGTCTCCTGTACAGAGGTACCACCTAACTGAGCTACAGAGCCTTTTACTCTTGGGATGAAGGCCCTTCACTGAGTTCATTCCCATATTCAAATTCTTGGTTCCCGGGCATCTGAAAGCCTGTGACTTTTGAACCTTTATCTGAATTCTGTCCCATCATTTCCACCATCCAGGACCATTCGTGAGTCAAAAGCACCTCTGCGTAACACAACGTTTTGCATTAATCTAAACGGCAACCATTCCCATTTCCAGTATAAGACGCGGAAGGTTTAAAAAAAAAAAAAAGTGAAAATAGACAACACTAGGAAGTTGGACTTCTCAACTATTCAGAGCTGAGCATTCACGTTGTCATTTTCATTACTTGGTACAAAAGTTTGATTTTGCTGAACATCACTATCTTTAGTATTTCAAAATAAGTACCTAAACCCTAAGTCCAAACTAAAGCATCACTTGATTTTTGGCCAGGCACAATTTTCCTTTCCATTTTCACAGTGAGTTTATTTAGCAAGCTCTCTGCCCATGCTCACGGAGCTCAGCTGATGCTTATTCTCTGGTCTTTCACTCTGTTTCTGGGGCCAGTTTCTCAGAGATGCCTCCTTTCACGTGCAAAGCTGAACATCTATCCTAAGGCAGCTCCTAATGGCACCTCTGAGGCATGTACCATCTCTTGACTTCAGTAAGAACTCATTCTGAAAATGTTCCAAAGTGAATTTTTGTACATTAATAAGACTGACCCATCTCCTTCACAGAATGGATGCCAACAATGGAATGGCAGGACACTCATGGGTGGGCAGGAACTCTACGTTCATCTGGGATTCCACAGTGACAGCATGGAACATCCCTCCTCCAACAAGATGCTTGGTCTTATAGGGGAGACGGTTCTGCAGCCCACTTGTCTCTCCCTCAGAGCAGCTGCAGGAAACTCGATGCCAGAGAACAGACGAGCATGTTCTTCTCCCAAAAAGCTGCCAGCTGCCTTTACAGAGCAGGCAGTGTGGTATTTGCATCAAAGATACACACAAACCTCTTCTTTTGAGCAAGGATACAAGCCTTCCCTTCCCACCTGCTGGGCATGCGCCGCCTCCCCTCCCCACTTCCCCACACCCCACCTTAGGATGCTTCTTAGTGTCCACCGCTCAATATTGGTCCTATTTTGTGAAGGAGTGAAAACCAGGGTCCCTGGTATTAGTGCCAAAATCCAACAGCATTTATGAAAAAGGTAAAAAAAGATACTCACTCCCTCTTAAGGTCATGGAGAGGGAAAAGGAACAACTATTTTCCCTTTGGAAACAAAAATTCTGTACAAAAGTCATTCACAAAAACAGAACATATACTTCTCCCTTTTAAAGCAAATTCTTTCCTCTTAAGCTCTCAATACCTATTTTTGGTAGAGTGAAGTACAAGAGACAAATCTTTAATTGGGTAAATCAAACAAAAACAAAGTGAAACCTTATTCACAAGCTGGGTTGTGAAGGAAGTACTTTAAGATTCAAGAATTAAATGATTTCAGGTCCCATGTCTTCTCTAGACAATACTTAAAGAGCACATTCATCTTTGTAACAATCCCTTCCATTTCACCTTCTTAAAAAGAGGCTTGTCATCAGGCAAAACAAGTTCAGCAGATTAACTGGCTACCACCTCCACATACTGCTGTTTTGTCAGTGGATTCTCATCCCTAATTTTCTGTTCAGAGCTTTAGACTAGAGGTCAACCAAAGCATAAATTACAACTTCGGTGAATACAGCCCAGTTAGGTATCAGTTTCTTAAAAATAAACGTTTAGGCACCAACATCTGAGAGTCAACAAAGTAAGTATAAGCCAAGGAAAGTTGGTGGGCAGACCTTGCCCCTGCGTGATGCCTATTCAGATCAAGATGTGGCCCCAGTGCCCTCTGCACATTGATCAACCCATCTCAGAAAGAATGGTCTAGATGGTCATTGGCCTGGCCCTGCAGCCCCCTCCTTGGCCAGACATATCCCCCACTAATATATAAGACTCATTTTTATGAAAAATGACTATATATTCAGTTACCTTCCTGACCTCTGACTCCAGAGTTTTTTTTAAAATCCCCATGGCATTATAAATGTCACTGTAAATTCCATACCAACAATGGAAAGAGGCATTATCTTTAACTACACGGATTCCAGAGAGACTGGCACTTGACTTCTGCGGCTGTAGTGGCATCAAAAGTGCTTTTTCCACAAAGCATTTCAAATCAAAGCAGCCAATAGCTAACTGGCAAAGTCTGCACAGATAAATTAAGTCTGAATGATCAGTGCGGGTATTTTCCTGTTTCTTCCCTACCTCCCAGAATTGGCTCTCGTCCAAAGTCTGACCTAACATGGCAAGCTGCTGTCAGACATTAAGGGCATGCCTTTCACAGCTCCACATGGTTTCAGCGAACTGGAGACTCTGCCAATATATTTGGTAGAGAATAGAGAGGCAAGGAAAACAAGTACTGGCCAGGATTTCGCTCTGAATATCCTTGTAAGAGACCTCAGCTCCAAGTGGGCCACATACCCAGAGAGATGAGCTGGGGAACCAGAGAGAGGCGGCAGCTAAAGTGGCAATGCTTAGACTCTTCCATTCTGTTACAAAGGGGAGACCGTGTGGAGTTCACCAGTGTAGCTGCAGCAACCAGGTTCTGCTTTGCATGCTCCTGAGGCAAGGAGCTTGGAAGGAAGGGCAGGAGCGTCTTCCTCACCTAAGAAGAGAAGAGAGGGCAGAGTCACACATTACTGCTGGGTGTTCAGGCCAGAACAGGCTGGATGTGGGTTTGCACCATGCACTTTGCTCAAGTGAGGCAGGCATCCCGACCAGCTCAAGGCTGGTCATTCTCATCCTGCCGCCAGATTCCAGTTCCGTCAGCTGAGGGGCCAGGTTTGCATGCGTGAACTCCAAAGGGTTATAGGCACAGTAAGAGCAGCTTCAGATGGCATCCTGTGGGGGGCTCCCTGGGGCAACAGGCCCTTCTACCAAAGCCTGTGTTGAGCTAGACTGGAGGGAATACTATGCCCCATTAACCCCTAGGTCAATATATATGGCGTTAAAGATACTGGCAAGGTGGGGAGTGGTGAACTCTACAAATCTACAGGTCCACAGACACTCATCCAACACACTTGGGGCCCAATGTGTTTTAGTATCTACATGTTTTCAGAGTTTGGAAAGGTAATCTAATGCACATGCTGTATATTACAAAACATGGTACCGGGCAGCTCAGCATAATTTCATACCAGTATTTCAGTAGCTCACACACATGAACAGTCCCATTACCTGGGAGACTATCGATGTAGTTTTGTTACTTCCCATAACGTTCTACTGACAAATAAAATTGCAGCAAAATTAGCAAAAAGCTTCTCCTGGATTCTGGAATCCTAGAGCAAGGCTGTGGCCTGCATCAGGAACCCAACCCAGCGAACCACGGGCTTCCCGCTCCCTGCGCCTCACCCAGGCCTGAGGAGGACGACACGCTCTCCGTCAGTGAAGATGTCTCTGTCTGGTCCGCGGAGAGCCCTTCCATCAAGGGCAGGGACAGCTCGGACGAGGGCACGGACGAGTCGTAGATGCCCGAGTCCCGCGGCATGTCCGAAGGCCCAGCAGCTTTCCCCGCGTGCGGCAGGGGCCGCAGGACGGCACTGGCGCCCGTGACGACGGGGCCGGCCTCCACGTCTTCTTCAGGCCCGAACTGCGGGCCCTCCGAGTGCGGGTCGGCCGGTGTCCCGGGGACCGCAGACTCGGCCTTGAGGCCAGATTCATTCTCGGGCCCTGGCTTGCAGAGGACTTCGTTTAAAACCAAGCCCGAGTCAAACTTCTCCAAGACCGGCTCCCGGTAGCGGAGAGGCGGCGGATGGAAGGGAGCGAACTGCTTCTCAAACCAGTCAGGCTCCTCATCGATAAACTGGTGCATGTTGCAAATGGCGACGTACAGGGAGCGGCCCGACTTGCTCCGGAAGTAGTTCTTTCGGCTAACCCGTCCCGGCTGCAGCCCCGGCTCTTGCGGACTGCGGTCCTGGGAGTGCAGGTGGGAGCAGAGCTGGGGGAGGTGGTCCATGAGTTTGTACTTGGTGCTCAGGTCCAGGACGCCGGGAACGTCTCCTTCGCAGGAGTAATCGAAGTAGACGGCGATGAACTTGCTGAGCGCCGCGGATGAGCTCTGCTTGGCCTGGCGGAGCTTCTCGGCGATGGCAGACACCGCCACCAGGAAGAGCTCCCCTTTCCCGGAGCTTCGGCCGCCTCCTTTGCGCTTGTAGTTCTTCTTGTCCACGAAGTATTTCATGCCTTTGGAACACACCACGATGATGAACTGGGACTCGTGGATCTTCTGGATGACCCATTCTTTCTGCCCTTCCCTGCAGAGGCTGAAGTCTTGCCACAAGTCCAGAGCCACCTACAAAGAGAACAGGTAACCTCACTCACCTGTACAGCTTCGAGAGTCGAGTGACAAGATGGGCAATGTTACAAGAAGGGCTCATCATCTGCCCCAAATCTCTGCTATGTGCAGGCTCCAGGCCACCCAGCTCCAAGGAACAGCTAACATTCCATGGGTGACCAACCACCAAGCACCAGGCCCTCTGCATCATGTCCTCATTTTAGCATACTGTGGGATCATTACCACTCCCACCCTACAAGTGAAGACAGAAGTACAGAGTATCTGACAACCTGCCTAAGTCACACATCACATGTGAGGCCTTCAGTGAACTCAGAGTGTGATGGTGAGCATGGAAAACAGGAAATGAGGAAGGATCTATCTGATGAGTGAGGCCGCGGGATGGGGACAGATCCTGAAGAGAGAACTGGAAGGTGGTAATAGAAGGGTGTGGGTGAGGGATCTCAAAGTAGGCTGGGAAATGGAGTTCAGGTCTGGATGCCAGAGTCGCCCACTCATGCTGCCAGTTGACTCAACAACAGATAGTATGAGTGACAAAGAGGGCCTCCCTGGCTACTCTCGCAGCCCTGAGGTCAGCCTGCTGTTTACCAGGTGACTGGTGCATGGAGAGAAGGGTGATGAGCCGCAGTAACACCGCCATTCTGGTTTACTCACTTGTAGAGACTGCCATCTCTCACCACGACTTCTAAGCAATGGACAGGACCACATCCCTACCAGGCCTTTAACCCAAGGGGAGGTCTGGGAGGGAGTTGGGAGTGGAGCACTGACAAAGTAAGACCACAGGACACATGTGGCCCCTCGGAGGGCTCTGCTGCAAAGTCTTTTGGCAATTTCATTTTGTAGTTCAGAAATTAATTCCCAATGCCTATGCCCAAATGTGGCAGCCACAGTCTCTTATGAAGAAGAGGGTTCCCGACTTTGACTTCCTTTTTTGCTCTAAGGTACTACCAAAGGGAAAAAAGCCCCCAACATCTACCTACTTGCTGAAAATTATCCTGAATTGTCTTACACTTTCCTTAATTCTCACTAACATTACACATTCTGAAAGCTAACTGACTAACCACTTAAAAAAATGTTCCTGCCTGACCCTGCAATTCCATTTCCAGGTACCTACCTTTGGAAAATCAACAGAAAGGAGGCAAACTGGAACTAAAGATGTTTAATAATTTGAAAAAACTCACTTATGGTGAATCATTAACATGAACCAAGTGTCTACTTAAAACTTCAGTTTACATAGAACTACTAATAGTATAAAAGTAGATGTGTGAAGAGACAGAAAAAAATAATTCCAATCCATCCAAAATGCAAATCTGTATGCATGAGTTCATCTATGCAGAAAAAGACTGGGAGGAAATACAGCAACTTTAACTATGATTCCTCTTCTCCAAGTTAAGATTACCATTCATTTTGAAATTTGTCACTCTTTTCTAGTTTCCAAATTTTCTATTACACCCATACTTCTGTTACACTAGCCCACCTCTAGTGACCAGGCTAGTCACTCACAAAGTAGAGCAAACGATGGGTTGTCTGTATTTGAAGACTGTGTGCCACTTGCTGGTCTTCCAGGCTGATCAGCCCACCTCTAGAACCTGCATACATTAGGAAAGCCTGCCAGCCTTGTAAATATGCTTTACTGACACTAGGGGGCAGCCTCACCACACGGAGAGAGTCTAAGAAACTCACTGAGCCCTCAATTTTCAAAGCACAAATAACTTCCAAGGGTGCCTCCACAGTAAAAGAATCTGCCTGCAATGGGAGAAACACAGATTCTCAGATTCAATCCCTAGGTCAGGAAGATCCCCTGGAGAAGGAAATGACAACAGACTCCGGTATTCTTGCCTGGAAAATCCCATGGACAGAGGAGTCTGGCAGTCTATGGGGTCGCAGAGTCGGACACAACTTAGAGACTAAACAACAAACAACAGAATTAGTATACATTTCTTCCATCTGTAAGAAACAGAGTGTGTTTTCCATGAGAACTTCAAACTTTACTCTAAAATGAACACTATGACATTACAGAAAAGTTACATGTTAACAGCTTAACTGAAAAGAATAGGCAAGAAACCAGAGTAGACCATTTGAGCACTTAACATGTTGCTTTCCCTTTTTAGCAAAGCTCCCCCAAAGAATTGTCTAAACCCACTTCTTTACTTATCATTTTCTCTTTGACCCTCCAATGCCATGATGACCTCCTCTCACCACCCTCATTCCACACTGCCATCTCCTCCACCATCCATACACCCAGCAAGTCTTTTTAAAGCTTAAAAAACTTCCTGCCAAGTGGGTGTCACTCAAGGCTTTTGAGCAGGAGTGTGTTGGGGGTCAGCAAACATTTAGTGCCAATGATGGCTATGACAGACTCAAAGAAGACATGGCTAACCCCTAGGTTGGAAGCTAAGAGTTTATTAGCACACATCCTGCCCAGGATAAGAGAAGAGACTTTAGATTCCTCACCTCACAGCCACAGAAGTCCTGAAGGAAGTAGGCAAAGCACTGGACAACGTTCATGTGATTCTGGCCATCTTTACTGGAATAGCAGAGGAAGACCTTGGGCCGCGGCCGGAGCCTCTCCCTGGGGAGTGCTGTGGTGTATGCGGAGGACTCCGAACTCTCTTCATCTAAGTGTGAATATATGTTTTCTAAAGTGGACAAGAAGATAAGAGTCGGTGCCCATGAGCAACGCTCTCACTTGTTCCCTGTGACTCGAGACATAATGCTGTCTTCAAGAAATAGCAGTGGCCATGTCACCTGGAGTATTCCTAGCTCCCTAAGTCTACCAGCCCCGTGGGTCACCTCTGGGAATGGGACAGCTGATTTCTCCAGTGGAGCCAAAAATGGCCACAATTTGTTCTTCACCAGTAACTGACCTTGGTTAAGCTGAAAACACTGCAGGGACCACCCCCCCCCCCCCCCCCCCCCCCCTTGTCCCGAGTGTCTCGAACCAGCTCTTGCAACTGAGGGCACCTCCCTGACCAATGAAGCTTCAGCAGAGCTGACATTCTTTAAAACTTTCATTGAGGTTTGGGGGAGTTTTTTTTGTACAACTTACAAAGGTAAAGTACATAAATCTTAAGAGTACATCTCAGGGAATTTTTATCTAAGTATATACCTGTGTAACCACCGCTCAGACTAAGATACATTTCCAAGTTTCCCACAAGTTTCTCTCCTGACATGGGACTATTATAAGTGATAAAGCCCTACCTCTTCCCTTACTCACACCTTTGGACTTCCTATATGCTCTTGAATTTATCATCCTGAGTTTGGGAAGGGAAGTACACCTGTCCTTTTAGTGGCTCCTGAGGTTAAAAGTCAAGTATTTTAATTCTGGGAACTACAGCAGCCAGGGAACTGACTACAGGAGTTGTGTGGCTTCCCAGTCACCTGCCTGGAGGTGCCAAGTGCTCCCAGTCTCCCTCTGTTGGCCCCAGTCCTGCCAACTCGGACTGGGGGGCGGGGGACACACCACACAAATACCTTGTTGCTTCTTGCGGCACATCACGGTGAAGAGCGTCGCGAATGCCGATATGACAACCAATGGCACAGTGATGGCCACGGCTCTGATGGGCCCAGCCCACGGGGAATGCACTGGGAAGTTTCAAAGGGAAGGCTTTTAGATGTCAGCAGTGTAACAGGTTCAAAGAGAAGCATTTTTTTTTCTTTTTAAAAATAAGCCACATAACAGGTTCCAAGACTCCCTGACCACCTTTCTCTAGTCTTGATTCGGTGATTATAAAAGGATTCACTTAAAAAGGCTATAGAATACAATTCAACAGCTAGAATCTGCTGAGACCACTGAATACCTCTGAGTAAGAATCTGCCTAAGGAAACCTCCCCTCCCACCACTTCGCTTCTGAGGACAATTGACCATTTAGTCCCAGTGACACATGTAACACACGGGCTTTGATCTTCCAGGCATCAACATTAGGGTGGAAGGAAAGTCAGATTTGATGGAACATCATTTAAGAGTGAGGAGCTCAAGTGTTTTCTTTCCCTAAACCATGAAGTACAGAAAGTATCAAGTACCTTGGTCCACTTTGTAGCCCAGAGGCAACATTTCAAACAAAAGAAAATCTCACCTGGTTTTAAGGCATAATGCATCACTTTTCTTGTCGTATTACTGTCATCAACCAGCTGCAAAGCAGAGGATGCTGTATTATTTTTTTTTTAAGTGATAGCATCTCAACAGATTCCATTCATTTTTCCATCTGTGGTCAGTGGGCAAGGGGAGAGCAGAGCTGCTGTTGCCTGAGACCATTTTCTAGCCGAGATTAGACAGTAACAGTTAGATACTCTGCTTTTCCAAGCAAACGAGTATATAGAGGACAGATAAATAGTAAGGCCCTACTGTATAGCACAGGGATCTATATCCAGTATCCTGTGACAAATCATAATGGAAAAGAACATGAAATAGGAAATACATATGTGTGTGCATGTATAACTGAATCCCTTTGCTATAAAGCAGAAATTAACACAACATTGTAAATCAACTATAGTTCAATAAAACTTTAAAAAAAAAAACACAGGAATTCCCTGGTAGTCCAGTGATTAGGACTCTGCGCTTTAACTGGCAAGGCTCTGGATTCAGTTCCTGTTTGGGGAACTAAGATCCGGCAAGCCACATGGTACACCAAAAACACAAAATTTTTTTAATAAAAATAATAGGGCTTTCTTGAGCTGTGTGTACCTCAATTATATAATCCCCAGGAGACACATTTTGAAGAAGGCAGCTGGTGGTCTCTGTATTTTGCTCCTGCAAAGAAACAAATAACTCTTTAAAACTTTCTTCTCAGATAAAGGGTCATGGTGAGGACCCGTCTTTTGTTTTGGAACTGAATGAAGGAGACTTCCCACCATTTTCAATTATGTTTTCAGTAGATGACAATTAGAGAGCAACTGTGCTTATCTGCTAGATTATCTGAACTTCACTCTGATAAAAGGCCCAGGAGACCCTGCGACCCCTGTCATAGTCTGTGCTAGGCTGGTAGTGCCCAGAGTAGCAGTTTTTTATTTGAAGACAAAGAAGCTAGTTAGAATACCTTTTACTTAAAATTACCCTCCTATTTGTGCATATTTTATTTGCCATAATTTTGACTTGAGTAGAAGGTCAGTGACAGAGGTGAGAGCGGGCAGGAAAACCAAACTCGGCACACACATCTAGGAGGGCGCTGGTTTCTGCCACCAGGACCAAAAACCTCTCTTGGTGCTCTTGTGGGGTCACTGGGCAGTTTCGTGAACTTCCATGAAATACCGCCCACTCCCTCTGACTATCTCAAGTTTAAGAACTTGGTTACTGAATTTCAAGTTAATCTTGACCTTTGTATAAATTATGAGCCACTGATATGCTGGTGACTTGGCTCCCAGATTAGCCGTTAGGCCTTAAGCAGCAGGCCAGGGGACCTCCGTGGGCCTCAGGTTCCACATCTCTAAAGGGAGGGTAACAGCATTGGTTTCATTGAGCTTTAAAGACTCAATGACCACAGAGCTGGCTGACCGGCACACAGCGAGCACTCGACTCAGGTTTGAAATACAAAAGAACTGACAACTACGTCACTGTTTCGGTTCCTTTGGTAAAACTTCACTGGCTGCATCAGCACTGGGCCGGCTAGGGTAGAGGTAATTAGATAATTAGGGAGTGAGGGGTGACTCAGGATGACCCTGAGATGGACTCAGGGATAACATTCTGGAATAGCTCCCGACTGCTCAGAGTCCACAGAGCCTAATGTGGACTGAACCACACGGAACCGTCCAAATTCCAGAGGCCCTGGGGTCACTTTAAAACATGCATGGCTTCTTCATGCATAAACAGCAGCTTACCTGTTTACAGGTCTTTCGCTTGAAGGGCCCTTCATGCTTGAGCTTGTAATGAAGATAGAAGAAACGGAAGCCAAAGGCGTGGGGCGCGTGGTCGAAAGACACCTGCATGCCCGAACCGTGCTGAGTGATGTTGAGGTTCCGAGGCTTCCAGACTAGGCGAGGAAGGACCGGAGTGAGCACCCCAAGGCCACCCAACACCACTAGGGACTGGACAGAGACAGCTACAGGCATGCTCAGTCACTCTGTCAGGTCCAACTCTTTGCAACCAAAGGGCCTGTAGTCCGCTAGCCTCCTCTGTCCATGGGACTATCCCAGCAAGAACAGTGGAGTGAGTTGCCATTTCCTCCTCGAGGGGATCTTCCCAACCCAGGGATCAAACCCACTTCTCTTTCATTTCCTGCATTGGCAGGCAGATTCGTTACCACTATTCGTTACCCTGGGAATCCCAAGGACAGCTATACTTACAGGGTTTACAAGCCAGGTTGTCCGGCTGCAATAGCAGGTCACATGCTATTAAGAAAGACACATGTTTTTAGTTTTAGGACAGTTTGACATCTTCCTCATCTAACGATTCAATACAATATAAATATCCAGCACTGAACATTGCTGGAAAGAATGTAAGACACAGCAACTGCATCGGCTCAACAATGCTTTTCAGTATAGTCTGCCGGGAGCCATCAGGATGCCCCCTCACTCGGATGACAAAGTCACGAGACTGAGAAGGAAACTGCAAAGTGGGTTTTCCTTCGGGGCATCCCGAGGCAAGGCCCCTCCTGGTATTTTTCTTGGGAAGTTCTGTTTATGCTCATCTGTTTATGTTTTAGCTCATCTCAGATCAGTCCCAGTTAGAAAAAATTCATCCTGAGATAATTCCCTCAGACCTTATTTCCCTCAGAGGATCCAGGAAGGCAGATTCCCTTTCCCGAGGACTATGGAGGAATAAGGGACATTTAAATAGATTACTATACCTCCTACTAGTTACTGGGGAGTTTACCAAGAGTTCTCTGGGGGTCATGGCAAAGCCACCACCAGAAGGGCTCGTACTTGGGTCACCTTTCCATATCCCACTCCCCCCGACCACTCCACGGAGGAGGCTCCCTTCCTTGAAAAAACCATACTGGAATGGGACTTAGGAATGCTCATAACTGTGGCCAGCATAGTTGGAGACACTGATTGCTTTAGGGTAGTGTAGACATAGGAATTCTTTTTAGTAGTTGTAAGGTTAATAGGGTTTCATTGTTAAAGCAGTGCTGCTAAACTGTCTCTTTGTCTTCTTTTCTCTTTCCTTGTAAAAACCAATATAGGTTAATAGAATAAAACAGTTTGAAGCTTAAGCCCCTCTTTCTAGCTTCTACATAGTTGCACCTTGTCAGGGAACATTTGGCAGGAGGCTTCCTGTGTCAATCCCTGAATATTCAGAGATGAGTGGAGAGGCACACCTTTTCCGGGGACAAAAGAAATGCATACATTCTTAAAGTAAAGTAACCATTTACAGCCTTCTTCCTTCTCAGATATGGAAAGTGAGTATTTTACAACCCCCTCTTTTTGAGATAGATTCTAGCCCTATGTTTCCTGGATAAGTTGCAAGATTTTTATCTTTGCTGAAAAGGCTATCTTGTAAGACAGTGAATATTTGCCCACGTTATGCTAAATAAAGGTATGCTAGAGACATTCAAATGGTAAACATACTACTGTTAAGTCTGATTATGCAGAAATCCGACCTTTTGCAAGGAAAATGAGCTTAATGTTAAAGTTGTTGATGGTAGGCAAAAAACAAAAGTTTGCATAAAATAGTTGTGATGCAATGGGGATGTTCTTTGGCTATAAAACTGTAAGCTTACCAAATAAAGTGAGAGACTTCTCCATCACCTTTTGGAGATACTTCTCCACCACCCCACAAAACTAACAGCAATAAAGAGAGACTGCTTCATCACCACACATCAACTCAACTCAGTTCTTCGCTTCATCACCACACATCGACTCAACTCAGTTCTTCCACCGACGCCACTCATCCCTCAAGACCCCCGGACCCCACCGGGGCTGGACCCCGGCAATAGTCCAGTTGTATCTTGTGAAAATTTGAGTGGTACAATATAAAGATATTAATGCAGTTCATTTTATGCCACATAAATGGAAACAATAAGAAGTCACCTACATTTCAAAAGTTTGTCAGGTATTACAGTTTCAAGGCCATGGCCAAGGGCAGCGAGTCTGTGTTCCTGCTTCTGTCCTATGGGGCGGTGGGGCGGTGGGGGGGGGGGGGGGGCTCTGTTTTAGCTGTAGACAGAAATAATGCCAGCCCCTACCTAACTGCAGAGCGTTTAGGCATAAGAGAACATCAGAGTGATCCTGGTAATTTTTCTTGAGGTTACTTGAACTTTTGCTGGGTCTCCAACTAAAAATACTTTTGATGGAGTCTAAAGACGACATCCAGGCATCTATTAAGTAGTAGCACCAGTGCTGAAAACCAGGAGCTTTGAAATAGGATTTAAATGTGATTAAAAAAAAAAAACACGAGAGAGAGGCCCTATATGCCATGCGGCTAACCCAGGAGGACCCTCTGGAAAATGTGCTTATAATGCCAAGAAAATCAAAGGCTGCACTGAGGCCACGGTGCCCTGAAATGGTGATAAATGCACCTCCTGCCCACCTCACCCCCAGAGAGACTCTGATTCTGATGAAGAAAATTAAAGTAGGCTAGTTTTGATTTAGGCAAGCCTTCCATAAACACATTCTTTGAACCCTCTATCTGGTTGTTACATGTAAAGCACTGAGAGATACTGTAAAATGCACATTGTCTCTGCCCTATGGAATCTTATTTTTATAAAGAAAATGAACATCTCTGCATAGAAAACTACAGTGTTAAAAGAAAACAATCAGAATAAGAAGTCTGCAGAACAGAGTAAGAACTCTAAAGCAGCAATTTGGGCTGATAAAAGACACACCACAGTGTGTGCAGAACGGGTGGAAAAGCAGAGGCAGACAGAGGGGAACGCAGTGCAGCCAGTGGTTGGTTGCAGGCTGAGCACTCCAGAGTAAGGCTATATGGCATTCAAATCCCAGCCCCCCAGCAGCCCCTTTGACCTCTCTGTGTGTGGCTCCACCTCTGGTAAGTGGGGATGGTAAGATTAAATCCTTTGTAGGCCTGTTATGGAGGTCAACTGCATTAATATTTGGAAAGTATTTAGAATGGAGTCTGGCACAGAGATGTTAAATAAATAAACTTCCTAGAATGAGGTAACCTCAGGGACACTACTTGACCTAATCTTGAAAAAAATGACAGGCAGCCACCCACAAAGGCGACCCTCCTGAGGACAGGTACAGAATGGAATCATTTCATGCTTACCCTTCACCTTAAAATAAACGTATACTCTCTTTTCCTCTTTTTAAGTTAAACAGTTTTACTACATGGCTATATTGCAGCACCTTCAAAAAAGGTCACTTGTCATGTCTACTCTATAACAAGCCAGGAATGGGTGTTTCTGGTTAGACGAACAGTTGTTGTTTAGTTGCTCAACTGTATCTGATGCTTTTGTGACCCCATGGACCGAAGCCTGCCAGGTTCCTCTGTCTATGGGATTTCTCAGGTAAGAATACTAGCGTGCATTGTCATTTCCTTCTCCAGAGGAGCTTCCTGGCCCAAGGATCAAACACATGTCTCCTGCATTGGCAGGCGGATTCCTGACCACTGAGTTGTCAGGGAAGCCGGGGTCAAACCTTCATTTTAAAAATTGCTTTTCTGGATGCTTTTCTCTTCCCCATGCCAGTTTCATACTAGCATTTCGTGTACTCTTGAACATATCTCTGTCAAAATGTCTTTAAAAGCAGGAGAAATGTCTCCTTGTGTAAAGTAGGCAGGAAAGACCATACTCACTGCGGGTTCTGAAGAAGAAGGGGTGATAATTGCTCTCGTTTTTAATGGAAGGAAAGGGGACGATCTTTACAAAGTAATCCGTTTCAAATTTCATATTCAGGAAAGGCTGAGATTCCATCCCCTAAAAGGGACAAAAAACCACACGTGATGTCACAGAGAAATCACTCACCCCTCTACCTACGTGCAAGAGTTCCGGTCCATCCTGATGGTCCCTCAGACACAGTTCTAGGGTTGGGGGGGTGTGGCCCAGGACAGGAAGAAGTCAGGTTTCTTTTCCAGACCAAGTTTAGGTTTGGACCTCTAAATGAAAAGGAATATGGGCAACACTGTCTGTTTTTCTGACAGTGAAACCAAGGCTCCAAGCTGGTGGGGAAGAGCCCACATCCTCTCCTGAGGGCACAAAGCCACCTTCCAGGATGGCTGCTCCACTCCAGCTTGTAACCTGAGAGGTGTTGTCTGTCTGCCACCGAGAGGTGCTGGAGAGTTTCTGGGAGTGTGGAGCAGGCTCGCCCACCTGGGCAGGCGGGATGGACTCTGCAGCCCCTCCTCCTGCAGCTTCACAGGCTATCAATAGACCATTCAGTCCCCAGAACAATGGCACGTCTTCAGGAGTGCACTCCCCTGCATGCGACTTACAGCCCTTTTGAAGCTACTGTTGAGCTGCTTCGGGTCCTTGAGAATCAGTTGTTGGCACTGTCGTCCCTCTGACTTCAGTTCCTCCAGTATTACCCGAAATCCTTTTAGGAATTCGATGCCTGAGCAAAGTAGAATGCTTTTATTAATATGGGAAGAGGACCTAATTACTTTTGAACACACTTTCCTTCCTCTAAGATCACCGTCCTCTCCCCCTATACAACAGGGTAAAAGGCATTCTAAGTCAGGCAGGAATATCTGGGTTTACAGAAAGGAAAAAGGCATACTCTGCATTCCTCTCATACAGGCCAGGTGATTTTCCGTCCCACCATTACTAATGAGTACATCTCTAATCCTGCCAGTCATTTCGTGAATGTCCGTTTGCTCTATGACATTAGGGTTCAAATATTTAGACCCAAGTCACAGTTGATCATAAAAATCTGCAGTGGAATATATAATTTCTATGTCACTAAACAAGGTGTATGCAGCCGATGATCATTTCCAGTGCTGACTAGGGACTTGCCCTGAACCATGTTTCAAATACTTTGTTTTAGTCCTATATTTGCTGGTGTGTTTCACCGAGCAACATAGAAAATTCCCAGCAAAGTGCGTGTCTGCACCCAAGGGGTCCTAGGCTGGAGATTAAATCGCTTAGGAGAATGCCTATGTGACTTACAAAGCCGTTCTTGCTCTAATCACGCCTGAAAGGCAGACACCCAAGAGCTGCCCAGCGTGTACTCTTGATGCTGCCCTCAGAGGCCCCCGGGACGCCCACAGCGCCACTGAAAGGGACTGGCTCAGCCTCCCGCCACCTGAGCTTCCCCTGCTGCATGTCCAGCTAGTTGCTTTCAAAAGGATTAAGCTCTGATGGCCACGAGAGAGCCGGTGCGGGGGCTTCGTATCCCTTGGAGACTGGAGAGGTCCAACTGCAGCTGGAGTTCCCCGAAGCAGGCCTCAATTGGCAAGATATCGATTTCGCATTCCTTTTGAACACCAGACAAGGAGACATTTTCAACCCTTCCCCTTTCCAGGGCAAGAGTAATTACACAGGATGCAATTAAGCAGGTGGGAAAATTATCAATGGCAAGGGCCAAGGAAATCTTTTTCTCTTTCGAATAGGTTCTCCAATCCTGTAATTATTTGATGAAGAGCACATATTTTATGGTGGGAAGGGCAAAGGAGTTACAATTAGAGCTTCACGACTTAAGAAGTCGGAGCACAGAGGGCACCGGTCCGGATCCTGCCATGTTGTAGTGTTTCAAGTATAAAGCTTCCTGTGGGAGTGAGGGCTGGCGATCCACAGCCAGAGATTCACACACGCTGGCCAGATCCAAGGTTTCTGCCAGCAACTATTCAGTAGATCTCACAGGAACTTGTCTTTTGAAATCCTCCTATCCCTCCCCTCCAAATATTTTTGAACAAATCCTTATTATTTATACTAAGATTTAATTCCTGCAGTGTTGCCAGAACTGTTTAAACAAAAGCCAGGTGACTGATACGACTGTAAGACTGTACATCTCACAATTACAGACAAATTCATCAGCTGGAGGTGGGAGTGGGTGATTCCAGTTCTTATATTTAAAAAGACTTGCTTGGAAAAACCACTATTCCAAGTCTGGGAGTAAGTATAAATCTTATACTAACAGGTTTATCAAAATATTATAATATCTCAGAGTTAGGTCATGTTTACAATTTTATAGGGCAGTAAAATAAAGGGACTTATTTACTCCCCGTCACTTAACTGATTGAATCCTTCTCACAACCCCAAGAGGAAGGTATTGTCCCCACTTAGTCGATGGGCAAACAGAGGTGTACAGACACTAGATGACTTGCCCAGGGTCACACGGGGATGAAACGGCCCAGGTGGGATCAAACCCAGAGTGCTTGTATCACAGGTGTTTTTCTATCTCCCAAGGAGTCTCCTTAATAGAACCGCGCAGAAATTGCTAGAACCTGCACAGCCATCCCCACCCACACACTGTCATGCAGAAAGCTCCTCTTTCTGCCCTCACTGTTTCACAGGTCGGGTCTCCTCACACCTCCTACTTTCATTCTAAAGGGAGCCTATAATGTGCCGGGCCCACCCTTCAACCACGTTTAGCCTTATGCTGGAATGACCACCTCTCTTTTATCCACAGAGGATGTTTTTCCTTTTAAATGTTAAGATAATGTTATTTTTGGAAAACCTGCTGCATTCAGACCCAGTGGTATTTACATGGAACAGTGAGTCAGGCCCCAGGTCTGACCTATTCTCCCCGTCTCTGTACTCACCTTTTCTGAAACTGGTTCCTTTGAGATTTATCCCATTTAGATTAAGAAATTCACACTTTATCTTACTTTTTCCTTGGTCAGACTTTTTTTTAAAAAATTCTGAGATTGGGTGGCAATGTTCTAGGAAACCTGAGGACCGGGATCTGATGATGGTTAACAACAGACACTGTTAATGTTCTTTAAGAGCTCTCTTTAGAAATGTAGTGTGTGTGTGTCTGCGTGTTGTCCTTAATTCTTTTTCTACTTTTAACAGGTTTATTGAGGCATAATTGGCATGCAATTAGTTTCATTTTACAGAGAACATTTTCATAGACCTTGACTTATGTGTATACCCATGAAACTGTCATTAAAACCAAGAACTTACCTATCACTTTGCAGTTCTTCCTCCTGTCTCTTTATACTCCCTCTCACTTCTGTTCCCAGGCAATTAGGAACCTGCTTTATGCCACTAAAGCTTTGTTTGTATTTTATTGAATGTGTCAACGCTCAACACTTTTTTTTTTGGTCTTGCTGATTTCACTCAGAAAAACTATTTTGAAATTTATCCACATTGTTAAGTATATCATTATTTCATTCCTTTTAAGTATATTATTATTTCATTCCTTCGTTGCTGGGTGGTGTTCCATCGTGTGAATGCACCACAGCTGGTGTATCAGCTTATGCACTGAACATTCAGGATGTTTCTAGTTTTGGGCAACTAAAAATAAAGTTGCTATGGATGTTTGTGTGGATATATGCTTTCCTTTCTCTTGGGTAAATAGTAGTCAAATGGCTGGATCATATGGTGATACATATTTAACTGTTTAGGAGAATAAAAAAGGTTTTCCAAAGTAGTCATACCATTGTACATTTCCACTCAGTAAATTTGTTTTTGCAATTTTTTGGAGTATAGTTGATTTATAATGTTGCATTAGCTTCTGCTAAAGAGCAAAGTGAATCAGTTATACATATACATGTATCCATTCTAACTCTTAAATGAGGAGAAAGACATATGCCTCAGATGGGGAAGCTGAGGCTCAGGTAGACTTAAATGCTTCTTTTGAAAGGTTGTGTGTGTGTGTGTGTGTGTGTGTGTGAGTGCCCACTCTGTCGTGTCTGACTCTTGGCAACCTCATGGACTGTAGACTGACAGTCTCTTCTTCACATGGGATTTTTCCAGGCAAGAATACTGGAGTGGGTTGCCCTTTCTTTATCCAGGGGAATCTTCCTGACTCAGGGACTGAACCAGTGTCTCTTGCATCTCTGCAGTGGCAGGTGGATTCTTTACTACAGGTGCCACATGGGTAGTTCATCCTGGGTTCAAACCCAGGCCCATCTGAACTAATGAGCCTTCTCTATGTCCCACACTCAACTACCCCATCTTATCCTGAGCATCATCAATTCATTAAAGAGGACAAGCAAATCCAGCCCTAACCTGAAACCGGGCCAGATAACGTAGGTTATTGTTTTTTTTTCTGTTTAGTTTGTCTGGCTTTTTTTTTTTTCAGTCCATACAATTCAAATATAAATTCAGTTCGTTTCCAACGTTTAAAAATTGTTGATTCCAAGATTTCTGCTGAAAACTGGAGTTGTCCTGAGAACTCACAAAACGTGCCAAGGCTAGGCCGGTGCATCTCCATGTGGCCACAGAAATGCTGGATCCCGAGTCCACTACATCCGTGGATAGGCCACCCATCCCCCACTCCTGCTGAAACACACAGGCAAAGACCTCAGTGACATTCACCGTTCACACACTATTATGTTACAAACCTACATCTCTCTCGATAACAGCCAAGGGAACAAAAGATGAGCCACGAAGCACAGCATGAAGCTGTGTGCATGCACAGCAAGGGTCACAACCGAGGAGTGTCTCACACTCGTGTTAAGACCCACCTGGCTCCAGGAGGCCACTGCACGTAGGACCTCTGTCCTGGGTGCCACCTACCCTCGTAGCCTCCACTTGGGCCACTTACCGAGGGCCCCCGGGGACCAAAGAATGGTGACAGCTACTTGGTCGTGGCAGGCGTACTGACTGATGGTGATGTTCTGGGCGTCGGCGATCATGTGCTTCCCCAGCGGACTCAAGTAAGTGGTGCAGTCTGGAGGGTTGGGAGAATGAGGACAGTTAGATTTAAACACTTGTTTCTTTCTTTTTCCAGGTTCATCTTCTCAAATTACACAGAGCATGCTCGGAGTTAGCCAAATCTACTCTATTTAAAGATGTGTGCCTCAAAGCCCACAGGTGACATCAAAGGTTAGCTGTTTGGAAAACTATAAGATGCTGCAGTGGGGTTTATGTATAACACTACCACCCCCTCGCTTCTGTAAAGTGGTTGGAGGATTATGTAAGGTCTGGAGTTTGCTGTATCAGGCATTCACTTTTTTACTACTTGGACAGTTTACCTAAATCAGTAATAACTTAGGTTAGATCAAAATTTTTCCAATGTTACAGAGTGATCTGAAACCAAACATTGACTAAGTAATCTGGGTTTGTTCTTTTTCAGAAGCAGCCTAGAGGGCAAGGTGACTGGGAAAGAGGAACTCTTAGGAGGATGTGAACTCGTGGGGGCGTCATTCATAGCCTGGCTGTTAAAGAATCCAATTATGACCTGCCAAAGGGACTAAGTGATTTAGTGATAAGCAGAGCACCTTGGATGTTAACTAGCATGACAAAGGTAAAACTTTTGTTCCTAACACTACCTCATCAAAGACACCCACAACACCCACTGAATCCAAACACTCCCATGGTGCTTAAAAAAACGAAAACCACTGATTCTTTGATTTTGTCTGAGGACGTGACTCATTGCCACCTGCCAGTGCAACAGCTGTGCCACCTGGTATTGCTAAGAACGCTTTCAAAGTCTGCACGATCCTAAAAAAGCTGCCAGAAGCATCCAGCCAGACCCAGGCAGGGACCTCAGAGGATGGCTGCAGGCGGTTTCAGCCACGCGTGCAGGGAGAGCAGCCAGCCCTCACTATAGACATCAGAATTACGCTGCTTTATCGCTATTTCTTTTCAGTGGTTAAGCTTGAAGACTTTCTTTAGTATCTGATGCAAAAGGTCTTCCATCAGATTTCAAACCTACTCATTACCCTCTCAGAAGTCAGGGGCTTTGGGGGTGAAGTATTCAGAGGTATTTTCTAAGAAGCTTGGTGAATTTGTGGCATTCCCATTCCCCCTTCCCATAAACTATACCACACATTTCCCATTTTTTTATGATGAAAAACATTCATGAGATGTTTGAAAGTCGCAAAAGAACCAAGAAAAACGTAAAAGTTATCCATAACCTCCCACCACACAGAAGTAACTGCTAACATCTAATGGATACTTCTGCAAGCTTTTTAACGTGCACATGACATTCTTTTAAAACTTCTTGTAAGAGTGCAACACACACGCACTGAGCACCCCCCTCCTCTTCCACTCTGCTTTGCGTTCTGCTTTTTTGCCCAACTCCTATAGACGGCACATTCCCTTCTGCAAACTCCATCTGCTTCAAAAACAATCACCTCTACATTTCAGTATTACTTTTGAAAAGATGTTAATGATTAATAAAACCAAGTTCTATTTCTGATGAAAATTCACTCTCAAAGTGTTCTACATGTGTTCTCTAGATAGACGAGAACTTTAGAGTAGGGGAAAAAAAATGTTGAAACATCTGGTTTAACACACACATTGAACAAACAAGGAAACTGAAGCTACAGTGATCGACTGGGTGGCTTGCAATGTCGCCAGTAACCAGCCCAGGACCAGGACACAACACCGCCTCTGAGGGCTCACACGGAAGGCTCTGGCCATTCTATCTCCAGCACAAAGCTCGACTAAAAAATAAGTTCTGAGTCAGAGGTATTAACCTGCAGAAATCCTGGCTGAGACCAGCCTCTCAATTAAAAAAAAAAGAAGACAAAATCCCACCATATGTATAAAGTTCAGACATTTTCATTTATTGAGACCTATAATGAAAGAAGGGGCTTTCCAGGTGGCACCTGTGGTAAAGAACTCACCTGCCAATGCAGGAGACATGAGAGACACAAGTTTGATCCCTGGGTCAGGAAGATCCCCTGGAGAAGGGCACAGCAACCCACTCCAGTATTCTTGCCTGGAGAATCCCATGGACAGAGAAGTCTGCCAGGCTACGATCCATACGGTCCCAAAGAGTTGGACAAAACTCAAGCGATTCAGCACAGCACAGCACATAATGAAAGAAACCTCTGACTTCAAACAGCTTTAGGAAAAGACTTATGAACAAAAGTAAGTCATGTTTTGTTTTTTCCTCTTTTTTTATTTCTAATGTCAAAATCGGCATTCTCTGGGTTTCTGCAAACACAATTAACCAAATATAAAGTCTACGAATTTAAAAAATGTATTATAACCTTTTCAGGCATTAGCCACTCAGAACCTAAGGAAGAAACAAGAAATCCAATGTGAAAGGAGGCAAGATCTGAGAGCTAGTTTTGACTTAAAGGCAAGACATTTTCTTTCTTTGTAACATTAAATGGCAAAGGAATAGAAAAGTAAGATTTCTGTAGTTTAATACTTTTGGTGAAAATTTGGTAATCGGTTCTTAGCTATTTCAAACAGAACTAGTAACCAGTCAACAGAGCAGTAACAGGAACTTCCTTATGGGAGAAATAAATGATTTTTTTCAATGGAAAACAATAGCTAAGTTTTTTTGCATAGCCTGGATCCAATTATTAGTAACTCTAACATTTTAGATTCTGGTTACAAAATAATTATGCCCAAATGACATTTGACCAAAATGCAACCTAGCTTCAGATGTCTCAGGAGTTGAGTTGTGAATTAAATTCTAATTAAATGCCAAAGAATCAGAAAGAAAATAATGACCAAGAAACAGACATTGGCATGGGGGCCATGTATCTAGTCCCATGAAGAAAACACTAAGGCACTTCTAAGTTTTATAGGTATGGATCCTCTTTCACAAAACCCCATATTAAATTAGAGATGAAAATAGTTGTTTGCAGCTGACCGGAAAGTTTTGAACTTTGAATGTAATATAAGATCTACCAGAACCAAGAACATATATTAGAAATTAACTTTCTAGTCTAAAGAAAGATCCCTCACACATGTCTTTACTTAGCTGCACCAAGTCTCATGGTCTTGCAAATCGTTCCTTAGCGTCACAGCATTTACCAGAACATGCACGCATCATGGACATGAAGTATCTGAGTTTCCCATGTTAAGTCCTCATCAGTGAAAGTACCCACGTCAGCGACTGTGGGCAAGAACCTGACATCCATACTTGTATTTAAAATTGTTTGGTTGCACACACGACCTCAAAATCCCTGCTTGAGCAGTGTTGATCCCCAAGGCCTCAGTGTGACCTACAGCCTTTACTGGTAATTCTCTCCAAGAGACAATCAAACATCGGGACTCACTAATATGAATCAATCTCCTTCCTGTCAACATTCTTACCTATAAATTATGGCTCGTAAGGCTAAAATTGCTCATAATTCTATATAATTAACTTCTAGGGCATGAAAGCAGATGCTCAGAGGGGGTTCTACATGCTTCATCAGAAAAAAAAAAACCCAACCTGCCCTCAGGAAACAATTCGGTCAGAAAAAGTCACAATGCCTTGACAGAAGGGCCCAAAAAGGTGCTTGGGTTCTAGCTCCAGCTGGAATGACTTCTAATAGTAACAGATATCACTGACTGAGTGCACACGGAAGGCCAGATCCTGAGATGAGCAGTTATAAGCATTACCTCACTTAAGTCTCAAAATGGTGCTGAGGAAGTTAATCATTACGTCACATGATGAGAAAACTGCGGTTTGGAAAAGCGGAGTCGTTGGCCATCGTTCACGGCTGATGAGGTGGGGAACGGGGTGAGAACTCGGGCCCCCATCAGAAATGGGTGACTGGAGACACCCGGGCCAATCTGAGACACAGATTCACTCAGCCCACTCTGTGAAAACTTTTAAGTAAATGCCAATATATTTTTTAAATTAATTTATTTTAATTGGAGGATAATTACAATACTGTGGCGGTTTTTGTCATGTATCAACATGATCAACCCTGGGTGTACATGTGTCCCCCTTATCCTGAACCCCCCTTCTACCTCCCTCCCCACCCCATTGCTCTGGGTTGTCCCAGAGCACCAGCTTTGAGTGCTCTGCTTCATGCATCGAACTTGCACTGGTCATCTATTTTACATATGGTAATATACAATATATATATTTTTAACTCCATGCTGGGACTTCCCTTGGTGGTCTGGTGGTGAAGACTTTGCACTCCCAATGCAGGGGGCATAGGTTTAATCCTTGGTCGGGGAACTAAGGTCCCTGAATGCCACACAGCATGCCTCCCCTGCCAGAAAGCTCCAACTAAAAAAATTCAAATTCCTCACTCTTTTTGGAAACCACATCTGATTGAGCTGGAAGGGAGGACCCAGTGCTCCTCGAGGACCAGACATGGGCTGTCCAGTTTACCATGGTCCCCATCACTCTCAAGCATCCTGTGCTTGGGGTGCTTTGTTCATGTGACCCCTGATGGGCCCAAGGGCATCTGGGTTGTTCCTAAGGATATGGCTATCACCTGAGGAAAGCAGGGGAGGTCTCCCCACACAGCTTCTCTCAACACTCTGGAGGACAACCGACCCATTCAAGCTCTGAAATACCTGGGTGGCTTAGTTGAGTCTGAGGTGCTTCGGCTCTGTTGACAAACCTGAGCAAGTTCAGGAAATCCCCCAACTCAAGGACCTGCAGGGTCCCCGATTAAGCACAACCGTGCAAGCTTTAGATCACTGAAGGGGCTCTGTTCTTCAGCGGTCAAGTCGTTTACTTACTGTCATATCTGAAGGTGATGTTGTACAGCCCGCTGTTTCTGCTGGCTGGTCCCACTCCCTGCGAGAAAACAGGAGAACATGAGGAGGAGTGAAGCCAATTTGCTTTTCCAGCCCAGATCCCCGTGGAGTCAAAATGCATACACGATCGCAGAGACCCAGGGTCATGCCAGTCACTGAGCAACATCCACGCTCTTCGTGGCCCCCCGCCCCGCCGGGCCCCTCACCCAACTCCCTTCAGCCCAGGAGGTTCCTAACTTCCTGGTTCAGGGTACTCACTTCCCCTGAAACAATAGCAGCAGGCTGCTCTGTGTTTGGGGGTTAAATAATAATTCATTAACAGTAAAATTGGGAGAGAGAGAGACCATGAGCTGCCAGCTGGAGCCCTTCCAGTTGGATCCACTTTACGCACTGATTGGTTATAAAATTTGCCTACCAGACACTCTTGTCCAAAAGCCCTATTAAGCCATGACAGATAGGCAATTCCTAAAGTTCGAGGAAACAGGTTCTTCATTCCAAGAGCGGGAATGAATGTGGGACTAAGCTGTTACTTTTAATGAGAAAATTCTTCACTGCCTCCATACCTATGCTTGGAGCATAGACGGTGGGTCATAAAAGAAAAAGAAAGGACTTTAAAAGGTCTACCTCTGACTCTCAGTGATGTGGCCGCTAGCCATCTGCACTCCTAATAGCAGGGCTAACAACTCCGCCAGACTTCCCACTTTAATTACAGCATCCACACGGGAGCCCCGGGCATCCTCCTGGTGGCCCCGCCTTTTCTCGACCCACCACTTATCCACCATGGGAAAGAGCAGCCTCAACTCGGGTTTAACTGTTTTTGTAACCATTAGCAAGTACACCATTCAGCATGAGTTGCAGAGTTCCGCCCCCCACACAGAATGGTAATTCTTAGATGCTAACTGATGGGAAAATACTCTAACCACACAGCTACAATTTCCACTGGACGAGGAGGATGCTGGGGAAAACCATACGCTGGCATTCTGGTATTTAATGAGCAGTTGTTACACCGAGACACAATGCACGGAACCCTTCTGACGGAGCCCGAGGTCTCCGGCCACAGTCCCAGCACTTCCACATGGTACAGGCATGTTCACTCGGCTTATCCTGAGGCCAGGCACACCACTGAAACTGTATCCCTGGGCTCAGATAAACACAGACCTTGGGAAAGCACAGCTGTGCAGAAAGGGATGGACACACCTCGTTCTAATTAAAGTGAGGAAGAAATGGTTAACAGAAAATCTAAATCATCATGGCGCACTAGCTCCAGGATCAGTTGGGGTTCCCCTCCCCTTCTTCCTGGCTCACCTTCCTTCTCCAGCTGTCCTCCTTCCATCCTCCCTTCCACATATATACAAGGTTCCAGAATTCCTCACCTGAGTAAAAACACTTTACAAAGTGTTAATACCTTACTCAAACCTTAAATGCCTCTATTACTGCTTAGGGACAGGCCACAGTCTGCAAACGGAAGAGGCCCAACTTACAGACGGCCACACCCAGAGCACCACGACTGGAAGGAGACCAGGAAGGAGAGAATACAGTGCTTCCACAACCCCTAAGTCTTAGGACCCCCAAGACACCCAAGCCATACCCTTCGCCTCCCATACAAAACCCCAGGACCAAAATTCACTTAGATTCCCTGGTGGCTCAGATGGTAAAGAATCTGCCGTCAGTGCAGGATGCCAGGATTCTATCCCTGGATTGGGAAGATCCCCTGGAGAAGGGAATGGCAACCCACTCCAGTATTCTTGCCTGGAGAATCCCATGGACAGAGGAGCCTGGTGGGCTATAGTCCATGGGGTGGCAAAGAGTCGAAGGTGAATGGGCGATTGACACACATCTATTATGAATCAAACATTATGCAAGGTACAGTGGTGAATAAAAGTCATTATCCCTACCCTTGAGAGCAAAGTGGTTCATTCATTCAAAGAATGCAAATCACACACAGCACATACAGACAAATCTCAAATCACACTTTGACCCGCCAAGATCTCTCAGTATAGAAGGCATACAAGGTCTATGTAGTTATGGTAACAGGGCCATAAATAAGCATACAGTGTAAGAAATGTCACAAACAGCACGTCAGAAAGGATAAACCCAAGGTAAGAACACTGTGTACCAGAAGTTTAAAAGAGGGAAAGAATAACTGGGCTAGAATGGAGAGGAAAAGGGAGTCTCAGGAGAGGGAGAGAAAAAAAATGTAATCCAGGGGCCAACAAAAGTACCTTAATCCTTCATCCTCTAGCTGGGACCAAGAGCAAACCACTTCACTCCACTGGGTCTGAGTCTCCTCAAATTGTCTTTTTATTAAAAGACAGTTCATTCCTCTGAGATGGGAGTGTGAGGAGGGCCACACGAAGTCATGCAGAGGAAGCATTTTTCAAAAAGGAAATGCATTCCATTTAATAGCATGCCCAGAGGCGTGTAGGACTCTGGTGACCAATCACATCAGCTTTTCATTTTGCTCTTGTTCTCCCTTTACTTCAATTGCAATTGCAACGTGTTTTTAACAGATATTCATTGGGCACTTGCCTGGATGCATTATGGAAAGGAGACCAAGACAGTGAGAGGGGCTGTATTCGGCATACAGGAACCAAAATCGCTGTAAATACGGCGATGTAGGTGATGTAGGTGAAGCTGCTCAGAGGCAGGCCCAGGGCCCTGCCTCAAAGGACAATGAGGCTTGCCTGTAGCATTCATTCACCACCAACTGAGCTTTCCACTTTCATCCACACTCCAAAGGGCACTTGGCCAAGAACCAGTCCTGGGTCCCGACCTGGGGCAGGTGGCAGGGGGTAGGGCATGGCTTCTGGCCACCAAGGTGACCTCCTGACTGCAGATCTGCCCTCACTCCTCTGCTCCAAGCCCACCGATGGCTCCCTGCCCCACTCAGACCATTCCTGACGTGGCCCCTGCCTACCCTGTCAATCACTGCCCTCCCCACCTCCCACCTTGTCTGGGCCTCCATGACTGTCCAGCACATGTTCTGGGGACACACATATTCGCTAAATGCCCTTCCCTTCACCTGGGGCCTGCTCCTCTGTGAGTTTCTCTTAGCCTAGTCCCTCTCACACTGTGTTCCTGACACATCAGCTTGCCTACACACTCATTTTTTTTTAATATACTTATTTACTTTCTTGTTTATTTATTTGGTGGGTTCTGGGTCTTCCTTAGCTGCGGCATGTAGGATCTTTTAATTGTGGCACGTGGGATATAGTTCCCTGACCAGGGATCAAACCCAGGCCCGCCGACATTGAGAGCTTGGAGACTTGGCCACCAGACCACCAGGGAAGTCCCTGCCCGTGCACTTCACTTGATGGGAGTATAGTGATCCACCCCCACAATTTGACCGGCGTGGCACTTCTCTGAATGCAGAGGCAACATGGTCATCCTAATTCCACAGAAGATCAGAGACCAAAAGACCATGTGATCACCCAAGGCTGCGATCGTGCAAGGAAGAGGCACGGGCTCCTGTGTGCTTGGTAAAGACTTCACACTGGGACGTGGTCAAGTACACAGCTCCTCAGCACATGCCTCAGGCAGACACTCCACCAGGCTGTCCTCAGCTCACACCCAAGGAATGCTTCAGCTGCTTCAGAGTCCTAGGACCCATCTGAGAAGCAGTGGTCCGGGCTGGCCCACAGAGCCCTGGTTTTCTTTACAGTTGGTGGCAGACAGAAAAACAACCACCCCCACAACACGTCCACATACAATCTCCAGAATCCACGAATATGTTACTTTACATAACAAAGGGGCAATACAGTTAAGTTTCAGGATCTTAAAATGTAGGGGAATGTAGTCTAAATTATCCACGTGGGCCTAATAATAATCACAATGTCTTTAGAAGAGGGAGATGGGATGACCAGTCAGAGGAGACACGACAATGGACATAGGAGACAGATGCAGAGAGATGGTTTAAAGATCTTTTACTACTGGTTTGGAAGATGGAGAAAGAAGGGGTTAATAAGCTGAGGAATGCAGTTAGTTCAGCCATTAGATGCTGGAAAAGGCAAGGAATGGATTCTTCCCCCAGAGCCTCCAGATAGAGGCCACCGACACCTTGATTTCAGCCCCAGAAGATTCATTTTGGAGTTCGGATGTCAAGAGCTATAAGATACTAAGTTTGTGGTATTTTAAGTCACTAAGTTAGTGGTAACTTTTTAAAGTCAGTTTTTACTAGAGTATGCATGTGTGATCATACGTGCATGCTCAGGCGTGTCCGACTGCAATCCCATGGACTGTAGCCCGTCAGGCTCCTCTATCTATGGAATCTTCCAGGCAAGAACACTGCAGTGGGTTGTCATTTCCTTCTTCATACTAGAGTATAGTTGGGTTACAATGCTGTACGGTGGTAACTTTTTATTACAGCAGCAATTGAAAGCTAATTACTTGTATAATTTCAACTGCCACGTGGATGAACTGCATCTCAACGCCCCCCCACCCCCCCACACACAGGGTTATGCTGTCATTCTCCCCTCCTGCTGAGCGATCACTCTCACTGCACCCTCTCCCACCCCCGGCTTCAGGCAGACGTGGAACACTGATCCAGGAGCACTGCTACTGTATATTTTGCCATCCTACACAGATGCTTCTGTGTAGTGACGCTGGGGCTCATTGGGAGTAGAAGAGCGGTTAAGAGAATGGGCTCTGGGATTGCCAGAGGTGTGTGCAGATCTCCTCACTTTCCAGCTGTGTGACCTTGGGCAAGCTTCTCAACCTTTCTGAGCCTCATTTCTCAGTGCTGTGAAGTGTTGGAATCAAGCTCCTAAAGGACTGGTGTGGGGACCTCTTGAGATGATTGTTATGTGTGCCAAGTGCTTTGCACGGCACCTGGCACATACTGAAACAGCTATTTCAGAGGCAGCAATGGTTGTGTCATGATTCCTGAGAAGACTCCTGTCCTAATAAACATGGCGAGACCTGTGCTACGAGGGGACACATGAGGTAGACAGGGGGGGTGACCACAGGAAGTGGCATTTCCAGGTCGATGTTGCCAGCAGCCAGGCCTTGGGGGCATAGTGGGAGAAGAGGCAGCCGTGCAGGTCAGAGCGACGTGGAAGAAGGCACCAGCCAGCAGACTGAGGACCTTGTTCTGCTGTTGCTTGTGGTGGGAACTGGGCAATCCAGGGACTCCATTCCTGCAAATTGCTCAAATGGGAGAAACTCAAGACAAAGTGACAAGGGCGGTTCCCACAGTCCAGGGCCGAGCACACGCTCAGCCCTTGTCCCTGACAATTAATAGCTTTTCGTCATAATGAATGCACGCACAATTGAGCCAGTTATACACCCGGGAACCCAGGAGGTCCTAGCCTGGTATGACAGGGGGGCCTTCAGGGCTTACGGTCAGGGCCTGCCATCAGAGAACACAGAGACGGCCACTCACAAAGCTGGTCAACAGCTTTGGAAGCTGTTTCTTCAGGAAACAATTCTGAGCTTTTACCTACTACACCCGTTTTGATATTTAATGAGCTGAAAATTAAGAATACTTGTTTGTTGCCTAGTACTTAAAAATGCCAGTGCTGTGACCTCAGGGTGTCACATTCTTAGTTAATTAACCACCCCCATTTGCTGCACTAACGGTAGCTTTTAATTTGTTCTGATGCAAGCTAAGGAGTAAAGCCAGGACACCCCAGCTGGGCTGTGATCCCTCTATGTTAAGCAGAGAAAGAAGCAGCAAACGCAAAGAGAATGGAGAAAACAGCTTCTACTCTGGAAGTAGAAGGGGAAGGAACACCCTTAAGTGCTAGAAAGGAATAAAATTCAAAAGGCTAAAACCTATACCATGCTCCACCCAGATGGCAAAAAAAAAACAAAGGCCTGGACACAAAATTCAGCCATGGGGCGGGATCCCATACAGAGCAGCCAGCACCACCACCAGGGGCCGACAGCTGGCCGGTTTCCTGGGGGGCCCCTGGGGGATTCTAGGCCTTTTGAAAACACCAACTTTCCACAGCAACATTCCCATTCCAGCTCCACAACAGCTTAAGTGCCACCTTGGAAAAACGCATTTTGAAAAGGACTGGGCATTATAGCGCCCCCTTTCCAATGGAAGACAGGCCAAACGGTAAGGCCTGCGCGAGACTGCCTTCAAATCAACTGTGGTAAAGGAACTTTCAGAAAACTACTGAAGTTTTAGTGAAATGAGATGAGGGGAAAGTTTGAATAAGAGCATTTGTCAGGAAGAACTAAAAGGATTTTTTTGGGGGAGGGGCGCGATGTACATGCACCCCCCCTGCATTGGGAGCATAAAGTCTTAACCACTGGACTTCCAGGGAAGTCCCTGAAAAGATTTTTTTTTAAAGGCACACCAATCAAGTAACTACTTAAAACTATGGGCAACTCAAACATCCTATTGTACATAACATTTCCTTCACCGTGAGTTTACAAGCGTGTCAATGAGATTAAAAAGATAGCAGACAGCTCTGTGAAGCTTAAAATGCATAAGGGGAGTGATGTTTTTGCCTGTGACCAGTGGATATCACAAGGGCAAGAGGCAGAACATGGGGTCAATGTAGTTCGTGCAGGTTCAGAGGGTTTCATAAATGAAGACAGACCCCACTTGCTTCAGTTCAAACCTTTAGTTTAAAAACAAACAAAAAAAAACCAGCAAAGGCAGAGAAGCCCCAGGTGATGTAAGCCAAGGAGAATGCTGGTAAACCCAAAACACAAGGAGAATAAATCACAAAGCCAGCTTGGGCCCGTATCTATCCGAGATATTCACACCACATTCCCAGGAACTGTTCTCTCCCACTCCCCATCTAGAAGCAACGGACTTCAGACATGTGGGGTGCCAGCCAGCTGTCTGCTTACGGGAGGTGAGGGCTCGGATGTCTAGTTGGGAACACACAAGCTCTGTAGGGGGAGGGCCGGTGGGTTCCCACCAGCAATTACCACATTGGCCCAAAAAGACCCAGAGATCTTAAGCTAATTAGAGAGATTTGCTGGAGGAGGTAGGAAATAACTTCTCCACAGCATCGCCTGTGCACCAGACCAAAGCCGTAATCATGATTCATCTCTGACATGTTGCTAATCATTGCACACATGTTCCTAATTTCACGCTCCCCAAAGGAAAGCTGAAGGGACAATTGTGAGCTCTAACATGGAGCCAACCTATGCCAAGTTACCATGTGTCCTGCTTATCAAACTGAAAGCTCTAGTTTTCATCTGAGCGTCTTCTCACTCTTTCGCCCGTCCTCCACGCCCACCCTGGAAAAAGAAATCCATTCACTAAAGACAGAAGTGTGGGAGGGCATTTATATGCATTGTTTCTCAGAAAATTTTCTTCATTTTTTTTTGAGATATCATTGACTGTGTAAGTTTAAAGTGTACAAAGTGTTGATACATTTATGTATTGCAGTATGACAGCAACTTTTCTACATGGTGGTGGCCTAAATGGGATTTAATACATTTTAATATAACCTTCCTTGCTGCAGACTTCATAACTTTCTCTTTACCTTGCCACTGGAATACACAAATACAGTAAAAGCCCAGATACACACACACACACACACACACACACACACACACACACACACACACACACACACGTGCACACTGACTTTTTCCCTCTTTTTTCTTTTTTCTTTTCCCTCTTTTTTCAAAACAAAACAAAACTCTGCTGCAGCCCTGGTTTTCACAAAGCGAAACTCCAAGTACTTTTTCCAATGAGTCTGTTAAGAATCTGGGCAGTGTGTTCTCTCGTGGCTGATATTCGCAAATAGACAGGATTGTTCCATTTTTCCAGTTCTCCAAACGTTAAAAGCAAGCTATAAAACATGCCTCTGGACGAAGAGCCAGGCCTCTCCCCTTCACTTGCACACACCACTCCCATCCACGCAAATGAGAACCGCATGTGAAAGCGCCAGCATCCTTAAGGTAACCGTCAACATATCTGCAGTTTCAAAAGCACACATGGGCAACGCATGGACACACATAATCTGGTTTTCTGTAAATACCGGGTATGAAGGGGAAGCAAACACCAGCCACCCGAGCACACACCCGGCCAATCGACTACCGGCCCGCTCTCACTTAGCTCGGAAAGGCGGTTACAAAGACTTCACTCCAGAAGCCCAAGAAAAGTATCTTCCTGGAGGGCAAAATAATGATTAGACAGCAGAGGAAAAAATTAAAGCTATAAACATGATTGTTATGCCTAAGCTCAGAGGAAATGTTCGGATCAAAACAAAACTACTAATAAAAAGCCTTAGGACCACACAGAGAGCGGGGACTGAATTGTGCCGACTTCAGATACAGTTTCCGAGGCCAGGGGACGGAGCCTCCAAACGCTGTATCACATCTGGAATTCTGCTTTTACAGCACAGATGCCTGCAGAAATGGGGGACTGGGGCGTTGCCATGGGGACCCAGCCTCCTCCGGCAAGGCCGGTCCCCAGCATGCCCCACACATGTGCTTCCTTCTAGGTGGATTTCACATCTTCGGAAATTACAGAAGGCTGCCCTCTCAGGTTTTAGCGTTAATTGAAACATCACAGGCTGCGCTATAAAGCAAGGCGACCCGTTTTGTCGGCCTATTATTTCTGTCCACATGGTGGTCTTGGACAGAAAAACCTTAAAATAACAGCGGAAAGTAGCAAGTCAACATTAGACCCCTTTTCATAAGTTACTTGTCGCTTCCCCCCTCTTTGCAGCCATCAAGCATCCTTTTTAAACTTTCCTGTCTCTGGCTGCAAAATTCCAAGGCAGTCCCCTGTGCTCCGGGCCACCTCCCATCGCCTGCTTTCGGGAGGGACCAGGCTCAGGACCCAGGACTGCTTGGCCGGTTGCTGGAAATGAGCCACTAAGGCCATAGTAGGAGGTCTTCCCTTTTATTGCTGATGACCCCTTTGCTGTTAAGGGGAAAGGATTCTAGAGCCCCTCGGAGAAGCCTGTAAGAAACACTCCTCACTCTCCTTCCCCCAGAAACATTCCTGGGGGAAACTGTCCCCCGGCCCCAGAAACAATTCTGGGACATTTCCAGAGCTCTGGAGAGACCACTGAGCGCTTTCCAGAGTCATGTTTAGACACAAAGAATTCAGGGACTCCACTTAGAAATGAGGGGGTGCATCTTGGCTTCCTCCCTCTCTGGGAAGCACCCCCCTCACACAACTGACCCCTCCAGGTGTGGGCTCAGATATACACACACCCCATGGGTGCTTGCAGGTGCCTCCCTAGGGCCCCAACTGGCTCAGAACAGTGGTAAAGACCCTCATCTCCCTTCTCCCTGGGAGCACTCTTCTATCCGTTCTGACTAGAATGTCCTAAGCCAAAACTCCAGTGACCTTCCTAATATATATCTGCCTCTTTGCAGGGTCTGGCCTTTCTCAGATTTCATGGAGGAGAGGAAGAGACTCAGCCCACCCAGAGGTGAAACAATAGTCACCAAGCCCCACGGGCGGGTTGAGGGGACTCGGGCTTCCAGGTTCTCAGCCCTGTGACCTCCTGATCCAACTAGTGTGTTAGATACCACATCCCAAAGTGTCCCCGAGATGCAGCTCTGTGTGTGCATGCCTGCGTGTGCGTGTGTGTGCTCTCTCGTGCGTTTGCCTGAACCCAGTCACAAAGAAGACAAAAAAAACCAGCACCAGGAAGTCAGCAGTGTGGCTCCAGGTGTTAACACTTAGCGCATCCTGCCCAGCCCCCACCAGCTTGGGCTGGCCTCCTGGGAGCCGGACACAGCAATTAGGCCCTTCCCGGGCCGGGCGCCTTTGTCCCCTTGCTAACATCATTAGTGTCTGACTTCCTGTGCACAACGGGGGCCTCCCAGGGGGCAATCGCCGGCTGACCGGGGCAGGGCATTAGACTTCCTTTGTCAAAGACCCTCAAATGTTAACAAGCATGTGAACAAGCTTCTCCTCCGCCCCCCACACCTCAGTTGCTCCTCCAGCCCACCAAACACTCCAGGGCAATTTTCAACAATCTTGTTTCTCCCAACTTGAGGGAATCTTAGTTCCCTGAGAACAGTATGAAGTCTCCAAGTCGATTTCCTAGAGTTGTTCCCCCGACGGGCAGGCTATTCGCATTTACTGAGTACCTGTTACTTGCCCTGAATTAAGGAGGCTGAAAACGGATAAAGATGACAGTGCTCAGTCAACATGAGGCAGGGACTGTCCGACCCCCAGCCTGTTGCCTGCCTAAGCACAGGTGTCCCACTCAAGCGTGCTCACAGGTTGAAGCGCAAAATGGTCTCAAGATGCAAGGATGTGCTGAAGGTTTGAGTAACATCCTGGGGCTTTCAAACACTGGTCAGATTGGAAAAATAGGTAGGAGGTGGGAGTCAGTTGTTATATAGCTTCAAATCACTAAAAACCTCTCACTGACCCTTATCCTTCCCAACAGAGGGCTCCAGCTTTTCATTTGGGGACACAGATGTCTGAGGATTTGGTGAGAGCTGTGGTCCACATGTATGCATGTGAGTTCTTCAGGAGGTTTCAGGATTCCTGAAATCCACCCAGGGTCTCACCTGCCTGCCTTATCGATAGCTTAACACCAGGTCCACAGAGGGAGTGGTTTAGAGACCCAGGGGAAACTCTGGCAATTAAAAAAAAAAAAAAAAAACAAAATTCAAATGAGGGAGGGAGGTGATTAAATGTAAGATCTCAATTTTAAGTAAAACTCCAGATTAATGCCTCAACTGTTATACTTTGTAGCCAGTATTTGTTCCAACTCAGTAATTGAAGACTTTGTCTAAGACGCTGGGACTCATGAACTTTAAGTGGGAACGTAAAAGACAACCACTTCTGCTGTTAACCACCTGAACCCATGAAGAGCATCTATCACTTTCCAGATCACAGGTAACAAGTCCCGTTTGCAGTCAAGTCCTTTTTACTGAGTCAAGGTTTCTTAAAAACATAAACTACAATGTAGTTAATTCTTATTCCTTTTTTCCCCCTTTGCTGATGAGAAGGAACACACTCACAGTGTCCAGAAGGAGAGAATGGCTGAGTTTCCCACCCATGCTCAACTGCTTCTTCCTATCTTTCGTATCTGTTGTCAACACATAAAATTAGGTTAGGTTTGGGACACGTTCTCAAATATTTGCCCAAGAACCACTAGGGTAGATAATCTCAAACCCAAGTTTCCCAAAATGAAGAATAATCTACAATTTTGATTTCTTACTCCAGACATACCAAAACTTATTCGAGATTCAAAAATTAGATATTGGTAAAAGCAGAGAAAGGAGACTTTCACCACCAAGATCCCAAGACCCCCCACAAGTTGGTTTTGATGAACCCTACAAGTTTCAAAGAGTAACTCAGTTCACCTTTGGTTCTGGTTTTTACCTTTTGCCAAACCAATTTCTAAATAGGTGAGCAGAAGGATATATTCAAACACTAATGATCCCTGCAATTTGAAGTCTCCCTACTTCTTGGATGGAAGCCAGTAGTCTGCCCTTAAACTATAAGCAATAAATCCAAAAGGTTCTCTTTCCTAGTTTCCCAATGATACCACATGGAATTCCCATTAAAATACTCCCATGCAAACACACACACAATGACATACCAATTAAATCATTGTGTGATTTAGGCCAGGAAACAATGGTGTTTGCCAAAAACTATTCAACTTTGTTTTAATTTCCTTGAATGGCCAGAATGTCATTCTGAGAAGGAGAGCAAAGCATAAACTAAAAAATTAGTATCAGTGTCTCAGTTGATTTCAGATTTAGATAAATATTCCTTGTGGGTGAAGGAGAGCATGCAGAGTTCCCAGGAATGAAAGTTCCCTGCCCAGGGACTCTGGGCACAGGTTGGTATAGAAGTAAATTAGCCAATACTCATGAGGCAGACAAGGCAAATAGAACAGCACCGATGGAGTGGGGCTGGTGGTGGATCCCTACTCCCCCTAGGGGGGTGAGGCATGCAAAGGACATACACAACCTTCCTCCTTGACCCATCAACAGAAAGAACTCAATGCACCTTATCCCCTTCATCAGCTTTCTGCGGAGAAGTGCTTCCAGAATCAAAGCAACATGGTGGAACTAAATTAGAAGCCTGGTGTGTTTTATCATGAAGTTAGGATGAAACAGACACTTACCAGAAAAAAAAAAAAAGAATAGAACCAGTGATTAGGTATTTTTAAGACTATAAAAAAGAGAGGTCCAAAGGTTCTGGCTAAAATGATTTCAAGCTGAGAATGAGCAGCTGGGTGGACGTGAGTCCTAGCTGTTAGGCTCTGCGGGACATGGAGCCACGTCAGCCATGTAGGAAGAGGGCACTGAGGAAGTCCCCCTCCCCAGGCCTCCTAGGACCAAGCACCAAGTCCTGTCAGCTGCTCCGCAACTGTCCACGGGGGGGCGCAACACTCGGTGGTTCTCAAACAGAGAACCCTAGGAGTGGGTTTTCAAGTTTCTGGGAAAATAGGGGCTTTTCTTTGTAAGGGCTTTATAACTTTTTTAAATATAACAAGTTTAAAGCAAAAGAAATTTAAGTACAGACAAGAATGTGAACATCTTCTCTAGTCAACAATATATTGTACTGTATATTGGGTTGGCCAAAAAGTTCATTTGGGTTTTCCATCTTGTGGAAAATCTCAGAAAAATACTTCAAAATTGCTAAGAGACTAGATCTTAAACATTCTCATTACAAAAAAAACGATAATTATGTAATGTGATAGAGGTGTCAGCTAAAGCTACTATAAATCATACTACAATATAAATGTATCAAATCAACCTAAATGTATACAATGTTATCCCTTAAACTTACACAATGTTGTAGGACAATATATGTATATATATCAATAAAAAGAAAAGTGTCCCTAAAACTCCACGCCTCCCCATCTCTTTGGAAACTCTTCCAAATGATCTCTGTTGCGCATGTCACAAAGACTCTAACTTAAGTAGGATCCTAATACATACACCATATACCTAATGTAGCTCTGCTAGCTGATGTAGTTCCTATTGGGAGAGCCACATGGGTAAAATAGCAAAAAGATCCCAATGAGGTACGAATTAAGGCCACTGGCAAATTTCTAAGCGTTCAGCCAGCTCTAATTAGCCATCATTATTAAAAAGTAGCGGGCCCTTTCACCTGTTCTGAACGCAGTTGTGTATATGGAAAAGGCAACAAGGCAGATTCATCGAGAAGGCAACACACACATGTTAATATTTCAGTAGGTTGCCTGTTGATGTGGGTACCCTAAATGTTGCTCGGTAGGATAACCAAATTACTATGATTTATGCTGTATGTTTAAAAGAAAATTACACAAATTTAGGGGATTTTATGATTAGTTGGCTGGTCTCATGTGAATAACAGAACTGTGTAAAATTAAAGGGAAATGGGCAAATCCAGGAAGCGGCTGACAACAGCTTTATCCTGCACGGTAATCACATTACAGAGGCTCAGAAACCTTGGAGCGCCAACTCTTCAGAGCCCGGGTGGCTGGGGGAAGACCACTGTGGGCAGATTCTCCACAGCAAGCTGAGGAGATAAAATAGTTCGCCAATAAAAACTGTATACTCCATTTTGTGATTAGAATCACAGCACACATGTAGCATGAGGAGAAAAAAGGATCTTGTCTCAAAAACTTAGCTCAAACCCCAGAATTTATCAGCAGATGCCTTGAGGGCTAGAGGTACACTTTACTCTGGGAAGGCCCTTTTGAGTGATGGAGAACAATGCTCCTCCAGGAGTTTACCATCTGCTTGGAAAACAAGACTAAAAGGTACTAAATTAGAGGCAGTAATGTTCTATTTATACAATGAATGTGCTCAGTTATACAACTGAGCTCCAAGTAACAGAAGCTCAGAGACAGGGAAGCAGAGAGGGGAAGGCCCACCAGACACCAGAGAAGTGTTTTCACAAAGGAGACAGGTCTCTGGCTGGACCTTCGGGGGGTGTGGAGGGGGTGGCAGAGGGTGGGCGTGGGGATAAGACCTTTCCAAGCAGAGGCAGACAGAGGAGCATGTGGCCACATGGTGAACACTCAGGAAATGGCCCTTAGTCCTCAAGGATGAGGAGCCTCCCTCACCAGCTAGAACCAACACTGGCAAGCTGCAGTGACCGACCCAACAAACCCATCTCTTTCGAGTTAAACACACCCAAATAGCCCGAAAGGATAGGCACCGTAGGGCCTGGATGGGCAGGTGGGCTGGGTTCTGCATGTGGCATAGCCTGGAGTTTGGCAAGACCTAAACAGAGAGGGCCTAACAGACGTGAGCACAGCCTGACGTGGTAGGCGGGACTGCAGGGGGAAGGTGCAGGGACCTCTGATCCGGGGCGATGTAGCCGTGGGCTAGGCTGGGGGTGGAGAAGAGCCAGAAACAAACAGTAAAACAGCAGCTTCAAGAGATGAGCCAAAAGGACCAGAGAGCAGAATCAGAGAGGAGTCAGGTCCTGGGGCCTGCGGACTGAAGGTGCCGCTGACAAAAGAGAAAGGGCCAGAGGTGGGCTCTCGTTTCAGAGTCCTCTTATATTGAACACGGGCCTGATCTCCTGCCTGGTACAGATGGAAGGCATTTAAGGAGGAAGGAAGCGGAGTCCAGAGCACCATCAACCTCCAATTTCCACCTATCTTCCCTCCGTGGCCAAAAATGTCACTAACTGTTGGAATTAGTGCCACAGACACTCAGGGTGGGAGTCAACATCTGCATTCTCTAATCTTTCCTACTCGCTCCTACCCGTCTCGACTGTCCTATCTATACTTGGGATAAACCAGTGCTATGCTCCCAGCAGAGCTCACTGAAGACAGAAAGAAGATGACTCAGAAACAAAGGCCCTTTGTTAGCCTCTACCAACTCTTCAACAAAATTCCTAAAGATCAAAATGACGAAAAACAATCTTTTAAAAATCTGACCTTGGCACAGACAGACAGAGACGGTGTGATTCCTCTCACACAAGGTACCCAGCACAGTCAACTCCACAGAGACAGAAAGTGGAATAAGGGGTTTGCCAGGGGCGGAGGGTGGTGGGGGATGGGTTTAGAGTTTCCATTTAGGAAGATGAAACTCTAGACACGAATGGTGGTGATGGCTGTAAAACAATGTGAATGGATTTGACGTCACTTTAAAACGGCTAAAATGGCAAATTTTATGAAATGTATATTTTACCACAATTTTTGAAAAGGGGGGGGGAACAACAACAAAGAAAGGAACTGAAGGATTCTGAGCAGGAAAGTAATTAATAGAACGGTGCTGTAGCCATGTTTGCAGGAAGAATCAGGGAGGGGACAGCTGGAGGTGGGAGAGGCCACGGCAGGCGTCCAGATGTGAGGTGAGAAGGATGGAGACGATGGGGGGATGATGAAAGGACCCTTCTGAGGCGGTTTTAAGGGGGAAAAAAATGGCAGGTCTTTGTGACAAATGTGACAGAAAGGTGATGATGGAATTCAAAGGCAGCTTGAGGGCTCCTCTTCTGGGAAACCTGAAAGGTTAGTGATTTTATAGCAATATAGAGAACCTCAGGGAAGGAGTCTTTTCTTTTTTAAGAAAAAAAAACTTAGTGAAGGTGAGGTGATGACAGGGAACCTTCGATGTAATACCATATTTTTTTTTGGAAATACAGTATTATAAGGCAGGAAGTCATGCATGAGGTCAAGCAACAGAATCTTATGGGCATATGGGCTAATTAAAAGGAGATATGAAAAAGGATGTACGGCTAAGAACAGGGCTTTGTGGGATGGGACTATCCACATTTAGGGCCCGTGAGGAGGAAAAGAACACAGGAAAAGTGGGGTTGGTAAGGTAGAAGAGGAGCCAGGAAAGACCATTAGGTAAAAAAGAATGAAAAAAAAAAAAAAAGGAAGAAAGAATGTCAAATTTGTTTCATGTAACAGAATGTCAAGATGAATGTTTTCTACATGAAAACCACCTTATTGATTACCAAAATCCCTGAGCAAATAAGTATATTGATGGCTCACCTAAAATAGCTTCTCCATATAAATAAATTCCTAGGTCTTTTGTTGCTATTCAGACCCATCCCCTGGTTTCCTAAAAAAAGTAGGAAGCATATTATAAATACTACCTAAAGAAAATTGTTTCTTACCTTTGCAAACTTAAAAAGAAAACAAGTGACATTAGCACTGGAAAAGGCATTTAAAAGAACCCTGTCAGGGTTCTGTGTGCAGGATCAGAGCTGTGCATTCTGCCAGGACAGCCATCCAATCCCCCGTGTTATTATGGAGAAGAGCACAAGGGCCCTAAGTCATGATGCTCCCCAACTTTTGCTCAGCACTTTACACTTCTGTTGTCGTTTAGTCACTCAATCAAGCCTGACTCTCCTGCGACCCCACGGACTGTAGCCCGCCAGACTCTTCTGTCCTTGGGATTTTCCAGGCAAGAAAACAGGAGTGGGTAGCCAGTCCCTTCTCCAGGAGATCTTCCCGACCCAGGGGTCGAACCTGTATCTCCTGCAGGAGAAGGTGGGTTTTTTACCACTGAGCCACCAAGGAAGACCAGTTTATAGTCTGAGCTGCTGCTACATTAGTTTTAAAAAAAACAAAGCCATGAGTGTAGTGTGGTTATGAGGGTCAGAGTTCTGTCACTACCCAATAAATGTTCATCAGTGATAAGCATTTAACCAGTGTAGCAGTTACTTTTCTTGAAATATGCCTCTCTCCAGACTGTTGTGCGTATCTGGAAATAAACTCAAGAGGTGTAATATTCCTGCAGGCCCCTTCTCAGAGATGCATCAAATTTCAGAGATGACCGCACTTCAGCTTTACTCCCCTACTTTTGGGGAAAAGGTTGTTAGCCACGAAGCCAAAACTGATCCACTTGAGCTTGGCAGTGCTGTGGATGTCTGCCTGTCCAATGGCCATTAATGATGAAAAATGTCCAAAAGCGGATGGTCTGAAAATTAATATTTGTATTTGTGCCTTTGTGTAAAAATTCACCATTTCCAGGAGGTTTGGACAAAAAGAATATGCCTGAACTGAAATTTAAGTTGATAACTTTGAGTTGTATCGATAATGTTCTAGCTTATCTTTCCAACTTGTTTTATTTCTTGTTGAGTTCTGGGCTATTGTTTATTCTGAATGCTAACTATTCACACTCATGTTTTCCAGAAGGCACAGCTTCAATTCATAAACATACTTTTTAAGGGCCAAAAAAAAAGGAACTTCCAAGCTACCCAACATAACAAATACCTCTCTATCTTGGTTTTAAAAGTTTCACACTGTTTTGAAATTCTCCCCATACTTGAAGAACCCCAGGCCAACATCTTGTTGACTGATATTAAAGAAAGATTAGCCTCATCTTCTCAGCAACAATAACCTTCTAGAAGGTTTGCCTAAGAGGAAAACAAACACTATCTGATAAGGGCAAGGTGAATTCCATTGCCAACCTCTGGATTATCAGACTCGGAGCATTCTAATCTGATTGTTTGTACGTGGCATTAACCAAGGGGGCCCTGCATGGTAGCAAGAGCAGACAGACCAGGGCTCTAAGCACTCCTGCCCCAACACTGTTACAGTCACAGAAATCAAAAAACATCATTTCAGATGGGCCACAAGGAGCCCTTACTCCTCGCTTCCCAACCCCCACCAAAAAGGGCCAGACATAGACTTTAGCACCTCTCAAAGACTTCAAGAGTGAGCAGAGGAGCGTGTCCGCCTGGCTGAGGACCCTCACGTCAGTGCAACTTATTTCTTCCCAGATTTATTAACAGACGCAAGCCCGGTACTTATAAACAAAGGAGTCATTTCAGTTTCTGCTTGGAAAGATGGGAGCCAATACGTTCCTTCTGGGAATTCAGGGTAAGAGCTTTACAAAAACAGTGTCCAGATGTGCTTAAAAATTCAGTCTGTTTCTTCCTTTGGGGTGCAGTGGGGGGAGAAAGGAAAGGGTGGGAGAGTCGTCTTAGGAAAACTTGAAAAGGTTATTAGTTTGGGGTTTTTTCCTTGGCTTGCACGCTACCCTGTCCTCTGCTGACACACCACACAGGAGCACCTGAGGCAGGACCACTGGGGCTTCCCTCCCTTGAAGGATGCAGAGAGGTATTTCCGGCTAACCACAGCAGGAGCCTGGGGACCTTCTCTAACTTCCAGAATGTCCCGAGTAACAGACGGTTCCACCAGGTGGTGATGAAATGGGAGAAGAGACTCTTCTGAAAGCTGAAGATTCTCAAAATGAAAATCAAGCATTTCTGTATCAAAACCACCACCCTTGGGACAAACCTTCATTTAAAAAACAAACAAAAAAAAATGTTCTATAACTGAAATGTTTCATCAACGTCACATCCCAGTTCCAACCTGGACATCTGCTGAGATTTGAAGCTTCCTCAACTCAGTGATTTCATTCCCAGAGTTCTTTCTAACCACAGAGAGATTTAAATAGATAGTCTATTATATAAAGTGTTTCTTGGTTTTCAGAGGGGTTGGTTTTCAGAGGGCTTTGGGTCCTGAGAGTGAATGAGTGTTTCAAGTACAGCATAAATAAGGGAGACAGAGAGCTAGGCATATATTATGAATAAAAAGATAATCCTAATAATAGTTTACATTATCACAAGCAAAAGTTTATGTGAGCAGCTAAGCTCCCTTTCAAAGCAGAGGGCAGCTGCTGGTACGGCAGAGGAAAATGGTATGTCAAAAATGTGACCTACCTTCAAGTTTGTTTAACTCCGCTGTCAGCCACCGCTTCCTTCCGCCACCTTACAATGCCATGGGGGTGGTGGTGGGATCCTTTCTGAAATGTGTTGTTTGCAAAGGCATGGAACTGTCTGAGCTAGATGGACTTCATCTCTGCTGCTCCTGGACAATCCTGACAGGGCCAAGTGACCCTAGCAGAGAGGTGGCCCTGGGGAACTCTCCCACTGCCTCCCAGGAGTCAGGGGGACAGGTCCAGGATGAACAGTCTTATTCCCTGCAGGCTGCCAGCAACCCTATGCAAGTAGGCAGGGTGGCGCTTCCATGCAGATGAGCCAAGTCACTAAGATCCTCCTGGCATCACGCACTCCCCAAAATGCTAAAAAAAAAAAAAACCAAACCCCTTTAACCCAAAGCCCTAACATGTATAGACTGAGTATCTGTACTCAGTAGGTAATCCAGCCCTATTCACAGAGCACCCAGGATTTGCAGTGCAAGAAGGGTCTAAGAGTGACTCAGATGAGGGCCAGGAAGTGACACTCAGGTAGAAGTGACTGGGTGAGGGAGCACCTTTGGGGGGTGGCCAGCTTCACATTTCCGAATCAGAACAGTGGTAGGTACTTCTCAAACCACTTATTTGGAGCTAAAATATGTCTGTACTTACAGGAGGCAGGAGGCATATCAGAACAGGAGAAACGGTCCCTATGATTTAATCTCCTTTTCAATTTCCATACATATGAAGCCTATTTCAAGATGTTTTCACCCAGGCCAGAGCTTTCTGCAAGGGTTGAAGCTTCAACCAGCCCAGAGCAGAACAGAGAGAACAAGCTCCCAGCGAGGCGCAGACCCCAAGGAGACAGCCCCCTTCCTCCCATGCCTCCCCTCGTCCTCAGTCTTACCAGCCAAGCACAGCAACTCACTCAGTGAGGAACCAGCTGGTGGCACTGGGGAGACCCTCAAAAGTGCCTATGAACCCAAAAGACTGGCCATCCTGTCCAGTGTCTTTCTGGCAGAGCACCACAAGTTACAGGCCACTGAAGGGAACCATCAGATCATGGGGTGTTGGTAAAGGTTCAGGGAAAGTGTTCACAACCAAGCTGTGTTTCTTGGGATGAGGGTATTCAGAGGTCCAATCATGCACACACATCTCGGTCCTTTCTGCAGGGGTTACGACACTGCTCGATCACTGCTGCAGGTGGTTTGAAAACCACCCAGCACCTTCCCAGGGCATCCTGTCATCATTCCCGGCTAAGCTCAGAGCTTCCGGAGGGCATGACCCTGGGAGATAAGGCTCTCCTTCAAGAAAGCTTTCTCACTGCCCTCAAGCAGTGGGCCATTCTGGTCTCTGCGTGGGTGACCTCTTCCCCAGTCTCTCCCCATCTTTTCCTCCTTCTGCCTGCGTCATAGACCCTTGTGGAGATGACCTAACAGCTTCCTAACAGCCTATCAAGCATTCTTGTCTCCTTGCCTGCCCATTAGCACTGTCAAGTAGAGTTTCCTTGTGTCATTCTTATGAATCGATAATTTCAGCCTAATGCAAAAAAGGCGGTGGGGGTCGGGGGGAGCTTGAGGAACATTAAATGCTACTTCTTCCATTCTTCCAGAAATATTTTCATCGTATCCATGGGACCCTCACCAAGGACCCACTAAAGCAACACCACTTCAACCTGGGCAGGTGGCAACCACTCAGGATGACCGCACCTGGATGGAAACCCAGTGGACAGCAGTCCCTTGGTGAGGGAGGGCATGGGTGTGCATGTCACTATTTTCACATCTTCAGCTTTCCTAATGAGACAGCTAGGTATAAAGTAAGATACAAAGATGTAATGCACAGCACAGGAAACAGAACTATTATTTTATAATAACTTTAGATGGACTAAGATCTATAAAAATACTGAATCACTATGTTGTAGACCTGAAACTAATATAATATTGTAAATCAACTGTACTTCAAAAAGAAGACACAGTTCAATACAAATGGAGGTGAGAGGGAAACGGAAAATTAGTCTCTCAGCTCTGCAATTACCCACATGCGGACTTTCTGCCAAACTAACTATTTATCTCTGGTCAGTTTTTACCTGCAGCTGCCCTCCCCCACCCCCGCCACCACTATGCACGGACCCAAATCCTCTCCTTCCCTGATAGTCGATGACAGAGCGGTCCAGGCCTCTGGGACTGTCAACACCCTGATGGAATTCAGGGCTCACGGGGAGTCTGAGACAGTGCCCTTGTTTACGGACTCAGTGATTGATTGGACCCTAAAAGCTCCTGGTCCAGAAGACTAAGTAGGTTGAAAGCAATCATTAACAGTAGTGTAATGTTTAAAAAAACAAGAGATGCGAGGGGGTCTTTGGCCATGCGGACAAGTGTACAGGAAATGTGAAGGATGGAGGCAGGTGGACACACTAAATTCTTTCAGGTAAACACCAACAGACACAAATCAACAATGACAGAGGTGATGATGGGCTGGGGACACTTTGTAGAAATAAAGCAATGTGTATACCAAAAAAATTTTTTTAGCCACCCCACACAGCTTGTGGGATCTTAGTTACCTGACCAGGGATCAAACCCATGTATTTGGCAATGAAAGCACAGAGTCTTAACCACTGCACTGCTGGGGAATTCCCCCCTGTGTATGAATTTTTTTTAAAAAAATCAAAACCTTTGTGGAGGACAAATGCTACTTTTATTATAGAAGGAGCTGCAAAAATGGCCACAGGCTGGGTGTTTCTTTCTCAAAAGAGATCAAAAACAGACACCCAGGTGCAAGAGGCAAGAATCCAGATGGAAACAGAAGGGACCAACTCAATAAGGAAATGGAATGGGAAGGATAGAAAAATTACACCCTCTGAGTTAAAAGTTCAAGTTATTTCAATAAAAACAATCCCTAAATTCTTCAGAATAATTCTAGTCTGACTGCCCCTTTGTGTAAGTAAAGAAACCAAGAGTCAGAGGGGTCACCCACCTTGTCGACAGTCACAGTCAGCTGGCCTGCGATGCCCTCATCTCACAGGTCACACTAATACGAGACCGTCTAACAGAGTGACTTCTAGCCCAAGATCAGGATGCACAAAAGCTACAGTAAAACAAGATTCATTTATATTCGATTCACAGGAAATGTGCAATCAATCCAAAATCAACCCTGGAAAATCTATGTCTGAAGAAAGGTTTGCCAGCCAAATTACTGGTACAGATAGAATTCCCATGAAAATGTGTAGATTCAGCTGTTTTCGTAATAAGCTATTAAGCCCAAAAGATTCACTCAATCAATATTCTTATTTTAAAACCCTCATTTACTCACTTCAACATTTTCCCTAATACTTTTACTGAGCAATATTTCATCCACACAAAGCACTAAAACTTACTCCGAAGGTAAAGAAGAAGGCGGAAAGACTCAGTCCCACTCTAGTAAACTCAGAAAGAAACAAATACACAGTGAGTGCCATTCAAATAACAGAATATAAATAAAAACTATACATGTCAACATTTTTTAGGATGTGGAAAAAAGAGCACCAATCATTATAAATGTAGCCACTACGTGGCCAGGCACAGAGCTAAATGTTTTTAAAACAGTATCTTATTTAAGCCTCAAAACAATCCTGGGAGATAAACTATTATTAACTCATTTTACAGATGAGGAAAATTGCCCAAGGTCACAATAAATGGTAGCAAAAGGCAGAGCTGGGATTTGTGGACCAAATCTGTCCTCTTCTCAAAACGCAAGTCTGCACTGTAAATTGGCTCAGTCATTACAAAAGGCAAGCTGGTAAACGTGTAGTAAGAGCTATAAAACCTCTGCCCCAGTAATTCCACTTTGGGAAACACTGTGTGCCAAGGAAGCAAACCAAAATGGCGAGGGTGGGAGGGAAGGAAAGCAATCTGCATGAAGATAAGCATGGTAGCTTTATAACAGCAATAACCTGGAAACAGCCCAAGTGCTTCATCTATGGGGGGACAGGAGCAATAAGAGCGGGGGTGGGGGGGCATACAACATGAAAATATATGGCCACAAAGAGCAGTAAGTCTGTGAACTACGTTGCATTAAAACATGGAAATATCTTCAGAAAAAAAATTAGCCATTAAAAAACTCAGTGATTACAACTCTGCATCAAGATGTGTTTAGGAATTCAAGAGTGGAAGAAGAATCATTATGCTCTTTTTTTTTTGCATTAAACTGAAGTTACCAATTAATAAAAGCAATACAAGGGAACTCTGCTCAAAGATGTTATGATACCAGAATGTCCTTCTCTTCCTGATCCAAAGCTGTGACACTTTCATAGAAAAATAAAGAAATAGCTCTTCTAATTTTAAAGCTCTTTCTTAAAAAAAAAAGAGAGCCCCTTAGGCTCTCGAGTAAGCCCCCTTTTAATCTAAGGTTAACAAAACCTTCTTATTTATAAAAACCTGTGGCTCATGAATTTTTTTCTTAGCCATTTAGCCAACTGAAGAACAAATATGTTGACAAATTGGAACATTATTTCTGTCACCATTTGGTTTGCATTAATAAAAGGTCACACTCTCAGAATCTTACTCTTATAATGCATTTGGAAAAGTAACGCTATTTAAGACAGCATCAATACATGTAGGAGGGGAGACAGGTTTAAGAATGTCTGAACACATATTGAGATGGGAGCCATGTGCTGGATGCCTAAGGTCGGAAGTTTGTGCCCAGGTGCCTTTTCAGAGGATCTCGTTCCCCAAAGAGGAGCAGGATATGCCCATGCAGGTTCCTCACCACACCCTGTCCAGGTTTACACAGGGACCCAGCAAACCTCCAATGAAGCCGAGGCGCCCCCTAAGCCTATCCGCACATCATTCCCCTGAACTCTCCAATGGCTTCCTGTACATCCCAGCATCTCAGGGAACAGAAGCTCAATTAAGGAACCTGCTAACTATTGTGTCTTTTCAAGATGAACGAGGTTGGGAAGTTGGGGCAGGAAATGGCCCACAGTTGGCCCAGACTTCTGCACATATGGGAAGAAAAGCACCAGTTGGCAAGACTGTTCCATGCCTGGGCCCACCTCGCATCACTGTTCTTTCCAAAGTTCCTTTCTCCTCTGCCCTTACCAACCCAGACGGCTGGCCTGTGTGCCCGTTCTGCCCTCTACGTGAGATGACTTACTGTTGTTCCTCAAGCACGAAGGACTACAGAGCCCTGCATGCACCTGGCACAGAGCCAAAGCCCCCCATTATGGCAATGTCTGCCTCCAAGGCAAGCTGTCCAAAGGGCAGCTTCTAGCTATGTGCAGGTATTGAAACTTGAGCACGATTCAAAATTCAGTCCCACAACTGTGCTGGCCACATTTCAGCCACCATGGTGAACAGCTGCTGAAATGGCCAGTGCAGACAAGAACATGCCCGTTGTTACACAAAGTTCTACTCGGTAGGATCTGCCTGCCTGAAGCTGCAATTCCAGGCAGCATTCTCCCACAGCTAGAAAACTCCTCACCTGACATCTCAGTGATAGCTCAGCTTCACTGGAGCAGCATTTTTTTTTTAACATGTAAATATGGACGTTTTTGGTGTACAGTTCCAGGAGTTTACACACACATAAATGTATGCATGAGTGAGTGCTAAGTTTCTTCAGTTGTGTCTGACTCTTTAGGACCCTATGGACTGTAGCCCGCCAGGCTCCTCTGTCCATGGGATTCTCCAGGCAAGAATACTGGAGTGGGTTGCCTTGCCCTCCTCCAGGGGATCTTCCTGACCTAGGGATTGAACTTCCATCTCTTTTGTCTCCTGCATTGGCAGGCAGGTTCTTGACCGCTGGTGCCGCCCAGGAACATGTTTCATGAGTTTACACGTGTATAATTAGGTGTATAAATGCATACACCAGTGTATCCACCACCACAGTTAGCACACAGAACAATTCCATCATCTCCCAAAAATCCCCTTGTTCTGCCCCTTTGTAGTCAAACCCTCTATCCACCCCCACCCCCCAAAAACCCTGGCAACCACTGATCTGGCAGCTTTTTTTAAAAAAACTCAGATTCCCGGCCTTCCCCGGGAAATCCCACTTAAGCAGATCTGGGGTGAGTCCCGGAATCTCCCACTCCCGCCTATCCCCAAGAATGTTCCTCCGTCCGGTGCTTCTGGGGTCCAGCCAGGTTTGCGAACCTCCAGGGTAAAAGCAGAATCGTGGTTTAATCTAATTCTCTGCAAAGCAGTCACTGGTATCTAGTCTTGCTCTCCTCCACCCCCACGAGCTGTTCTGCAGCACACGGCTGATGTCCAGCTCAGGCTGGGTGCTGGGAAGGCAGGGCAAGTTGGCCTGCTGGGGGCAGGGGGCAGGGGAAAAGCTCTATGGCCCTGGTTTCTGGCAGAGAGAGGCCTCTCTGAGTCACGTGGCCTCCCAGCCTAATCCCTTCCTGGCTCTTTGTGCCTTGGAATCCTCATCTGGAAAAAAAAAGGAACCACATCAGAAATAATCCGTCTACCTCCGAGGCTCAGGGGAAGCAATGATTTACATAACACGTTCAAAGGCTCTGGGTAGCAGGGACCAAAGGTACCTCTCACCCTGGATACATCATCACCACCCAGAGCTGCCTCTGAATGGAACTCTCCTCACCCTGTTTACTTGATGGTGGTGGCGGGATCAAGACTCAAGCTACAGTAAAATTGCAGCCTTTGAAAAGAAAGAAAAAAAGTAATCACAGGCTTTTTTTTCCTCCGAAGTTCGTGATCCTGAGGGCAGGGTACCAGATTCCATTTTTAAAGAGGAATTCGGAAGAGTCAGCATCATCTCAGTCGGCTCGAAAAGTAAACAATTACAAGGAGGGTCAACACTTGAGTGGAGCCTTTCTCCCGGCTTTCTCCTGCCCTGCTGAGGATTCCTGGAAAACACTCTAAAAAGGTTAAGATGATCAAAGGAGAAGAATGGCCAACCCAAGAAATGCTATCATTTAAGATCACTTGTTTACTTAGTCCCACCAAGCCTAAGAGAGAAGACTGTTTGAAAGGGAGAGAATGCCTGCTTAATCAACTAAAAATGCATTCATTACTATGCTATTCACCACGGCTTCCCTGAAATCAGACACTTTTGCCCCTAGACCATAAGATTGAAGCGATTTGAAATGAAAATATTTCCTGTCCACTGCTTGCCAGTTTCTAGCCCCAGAGTGATATAACAGATGACATCCAGTACAATAAATGCTTTTATTAACCATAAATTTGAGACTGCTTTAGGGATTTGAAGTGTTGGGTTTCATGCTGAAAAAATGTAATGTTATCCACAGACCATCAGTGAGCAACAAAAACAGAGGCACAGGTTATGCTACTTTGATCAAATTATGGCCAAAAAAAAAAAAACACCCCACCATCTTTTGCATTTTAAATAGTAGTTGCATTCAGGGTGTATCTTCCTGGAGTACCACAATAGTTTAATCATATGTCTTAGAGACTTTAATGGAAATTCATCCTGAGTGCAGATTTATAGAACCAGCAGCTTCTATTAAACAGAAAGGAAGTTAAAAAGTGTTATATGGCTAAGTGAGCTGCAACATTCAAATACTAAAAAGGGACTCCAAAATCAGAGTTTCTCAACCTCGGCACTCCTGACATTTTGGGCCATTACTGGGGAAGGCTGACTTGTGCATTTTGGGATGTTTAGTGGCATCCTTGGCCCTTACCCACTAAATGCCAGTAGCAAAACCCTTCCCACTATAATCTAAAGTGTCACCAGAGATACCCCAGTCACCCTCAACTGAAAACTGTTGCTCTAAAGCCTGTTGGGCAAATGCTGTGTGATTTCTCTTTTTCTAAAGAAAACACTAGAGTCCAAGGAGCCTCCCAGCCTCAGTTCCCCGCCCCAGGGCTGTCCTCTACACAGAGATGGTTAGTGATTTCTCCACTGAAAAGCACTCTGCACTTCCTTCCCCACCAAAACCAAAGGGAGCAGAGCCATGGAAAGGAGAATTCTCTCTCCTTGAACAGAGCACACCAGACTAAGGCAAGGCGGCTGGCCGCCCTTTCCCCGGGCGCACCCTGGCCTGGCCTTGGTGCCCTGCGTGTACTCTAGCACAGCATCCCAAGCCATCCTTCTCTGGCCTTTTGCTGTCAGGCCACAGAGGCAACTGTGGCTTCTGTGCCAGAAAATAAAATGAAAAGCGAGACTGACTCTCTGCAGCCCATTCTCCCACTACTGCATCTCAGCATGACATTTCACGGCCAGCAGGGGACGAGGCCTGGTCCTGAAAGCCGAACAAATGCCGGGCACACAGGCCTGCCTGCGCTCTCGCCAGCTCCCTGTGCTTATGAATAAAAGATGGAGGTTTTGTCTCTGCTGTCTCTCTGGTACCCTGGGAGAAAAACAACTTGTTGCTTTTTGACATTTAAACTTACTTTGAGAAATAATCAATATTAACTTTCTGTGTCTTTGGCCCTGAAATCTAGGGAAGGGATTAAAAAAAAAAAGCATGCCATGAGGTACAAGATAGTAATTCAAGTTAAATAATAAACTCTCTTAAGGGTCTCTAATAAAATAATTCAGGCAATATGTACTCAAAGAAGGAGAAGGCTGGAAACTGACTTAAAGGACATGTTTTGAGTGGAGTGGCCTTATCTGGAGATAAATTTCAATGTTTTCTCAGCACAAAGGAAAGAAGCGGCTGAGTTTGGTGTGAGGGAGCACTCAACCATGCACTCACCCAGGCCAAAGCAGGAGCTATAATAGGAACTCATTCCTGGTCAGTAGCCGAGGGTGACATCTACAACTCTTTGAAACAAGCCCCTGTGAATAGCAAAAGCCTTAGGGATTCTTGGGATGCAACAGTCCCAATTCTGAGAGCACAGCTGAATTCAGATCGTCTTCAAGGAAAAAAGTTAAATTACAAGATGATGCAAAAGACACCTTGCCATTTCTTTGGACTCCCAGTAAAGTAAAGGAGAAGTCTTTCTGTATAGCGCTGAATTAAAAAACAAAAAAAGAACAAAAAATACAAGACCAAACTGGGGTTAAGTCATCAGAAAGGTCTCTATGTGCAATAATTTCAAACAGAAAAAACATTTTGCTCTTTCCTATAACTGCACCTGTGTTTGTTACCTGCTGATACCTAAACTCCAACAACGTCACACTTGAACCTTTAGAAGAGATCTTGCACACTTTTAACTTGACCCTAATCATGAGGAAACCATCAGAAATTCAAATTGTGTGACTGTCTATAATACCACAAGTGACCCTGACTCTTCAGAATGTATACGTTACAAAAGATCAAAAAAAGAGGTGGAGGGACTCCAACAGATGCAAGGAGACTAAAGAAACAGGGTATGTCTACAAGCGGTGAATAGCTCTTGTCTGAATCCTGGAATGTTTCAGAAAGAAATCATGAAGGACACTGGGGTCAACTGAGGTACATGAGGCAAAGCACTGGTGGCTCAGCTAAGGGGAAATGGGTGTTTACACGACTGTTCTGTCAACTCTTCTACAGGTTTGACATTTTCAGAATCCAAAATGTGTGGGAGAGAGGACAGTACAGGGAAGCCCCAGGTATGAGTGACTGCTGATCTGTGTGGGCACCGGGCGGCAACAATTTAACCTTTCAGTTTAGTTTCAGAAAAAGTGTGCTCCCCAAATATAAAGTCTTAATACAGAATAGGTTCAGAATTGACATAAATTTTTTAAAAGCATAGTAATGTGACTTATTATTCATTTAACTGGGTAGTGGTTGGGGGTATGTACACACAGCAGACATTTAAGATAATTTAGGTTTCTGCCTTTATAAAAGGCACAGGTCCCTTTAAAATGCCTTTATGCCTTTCCCTAAAACTTGTCTGTAATTTATCATTCTCTTCCTCCTCTTATCAGAATTCCGGTTTTCAGAACGGCTCTTTAAAACTCCCCTGCCTTCCGCCCAAGTTCTCTCCCATTATCTACCCCATCTTTTTTTTTAAGGAGATAAAGGCAATGATTATACTAATCTCCAACTTGAAAACTATGCACTTAAACGGGGGGGGGGGGGGGGGGGGGCCCTTTAAACAAAAAAAAAAAAGATCAGTAAACGGGAAATGTGGTCAGCTGAAAAGATGTCAGGATAGCGTTTCTGTGTCTTGAGGTTCAACACGCAAGGAGGAGAACAGAGGGGCAGGCTGCATGTCCAGAGCAGCCCCAGAGACCTGGGTGGCACTCACCTTGGGCACGTCGGAGGCTGGGATCCCACTGCTCCCGCCCCCTACAGCGGTCTGCAGGCAGTACAACCAGATGTTAAATTTTCCCTGCTTAATTTCGGTAAAACTCCATGACCTCTTTCTCAAATTAAAAAAGGCAATGCTATTTTTTTTTAAAAAAACCACAGGAGCTATCTTTAGGGAAGCCTTCTAAGGATTTCATTAATTCATAGCCAGCCAACCAGGACTTTTCCCACAGTCTCCCACAAAAAAGCCCGGGAAGTCACTGATTGCTTGGCTGGATCTGAATATGAGCAGAGGTAAGATCAGAAATATCTAGTTCCTCCCACGGGGAGGCAAGGCATGGAAATCAAAGCTGGGCAGAAACTCATTACCACAGCTGGCCGGCAAACCCACAGCCCTGGAAAGAAGGCAAAGAGCATCTTTGATTCTGGACGGACCAGTGGGTGACTTCAGAAAATGAAAGGCATTCACAACCCGAGGGGACCGAAAGAAAATGAGGCCTGATTCTCTGTTAAAACCACCAAGTTTTCACATACCACCTAAGGGCTGCTGCCAGGGAGTGAGGGTCATCTCATTCATGTTGTTTCGTGAAGTCCAAAACCAGGATGTTTCGTTAGCCCTCAGCAGTCCGTTCTTATTTACATATTTTTTCCATTCGCAGTGCAGCGTAACCTGGAGAGTCCAAACATCCCCTCTTCAAGAATCCAACCCTTTCCCAACCATCCAGGACCAGCCCCAGTCCCCGCCTCTCTCGTTCCCTGGGAACCAACCCAGCAGTTGGCCAGTACTGGGGACATGGTGCCAATAATCTGTGGTGTGGATGAAGTGGGGCATATTTTTATGCTACTCTCAGCACCTAATGCCACATGATGCACCAATGTTAAGAAAACATAAATAAAGCCAGTTATACTCCGGTCAAAATAAAATTTAAGAGAGAAAAGAAAATCATGACTACAGAACTTCGGAGGACACTGTCATTATTAATACAATTGCTCGCCTCACATGACACCTGCTCAGAGAGGCCACCCAAGATCACCAGCTCCCATCGCCCTTGGTTTCCTGCAGAGCACTTGGTCACACAGAGGGAGAACCTACTGTGTGCCACCGCTGATCTCCTGGTACAACAGGAAGCAAAACAGATCAAGGCCCTGCCCCCAGGGAGCTGACTGTGCGGCAAGGGAGACGCACAGGCAGACCAGAAAATACTGTGTGTTTCACGGTAAAAAAAAAAGAAAGAAAAAAAAAACTCTATGAAGAAAACTCAAGTGAAGAAAAATGGTGAGCAACAGAGAGTAGCGGTTGCTATTTTAAATACAGTGGTCAGGCTCTGGTAGTCTATTATCCTATTTGTCTCCCTTACTACAATCTAAGCTCCAGAAACCAGACCTCGCGGATAGAAAGCACCAAATACACACTGAAGGAAGGAATGAAGGCCGTAGAGGGTCACCCCTATCAAGCTGTTCAGCTGCTGGAGAAATCTGCCCAGCGTCACCATTTCTGACAGGTGCGGATGTGGGCAAAATTCCACACAACCCTTTATCTAGTCCCAGCCTCCGTCTTCAGCCTTCGTTTCCCCACCGCCTCCAAGGAGCCGCCCTCCTCCAGCTTTACCCACATGTTTCTTTCTGCCCAAACTGTCCCTCACCTCCAGGCTCCACTTGCCAGAGGCCCTGCTCAAAAGTCCCCTGGGCAAAGTCTGTCTTCTCTAGCCACCGAATCCCTTCCTCAAAGCCTCCTCTGAACCATCCAAACGAAGTGTCTTCTTCATAAACAGATCAAGGTTCCTCTTCTTGACTGCATCACAGCAGAAGGCTGGATGCGCCCTCACTAAATCTGGAGCCAAGATGGGAGGGCATGGGGGAGGGGGGTCTGATTTCACTTAAGGTAGGCTTCCTGGCAAAGGTGAAAGTCACACAGCGGGAAGCAGGGGTGCCTTTGTGGAGAAGCCTCCCAGGGAAGGGTGGGTCTCCTCCAAAGCAGAAGAAACTGAGGCAGAACAAGTAGCCAGAGTTCCTGGGAATCAATCGAGACGTGAGCTACAAAGCCAGAGTCCGCAGGTAAGCACCCAGCAGCACGTCAGACACAAGCTCATCAGCCTGCTTCCCACCCTGGCAAGTGCACAGGCGGAATGTTCTGGGCTGTGGAGTAGCAACCCTGGTTCATACTCCTCTGCGGGGAGTGCACAAGGCAGAGCAAGGAGCTCCCTGCATCTCACTGTCTCTGAGCCCCCAGGCCCCGCAGCCCCGTCTGCTAGGAAGCCACTGCAGCCAGGCACCTGGTCCTACTCCTCTTTGTACTTCCCCAGAAAACGTAACCACAGTACTACACCATGGCCTGACCCAGAGGAGCTGCTCTTGCCATCTCACTCCAAATGTCTTTGTGAACTGCAGAAGGGGAGCAGTTACAGCAAATCCTATAACCGTGTGAGTGCCTGGGCCCCACCCAGGGCAAACGTGCCCCCTCCAGAGGATGGAGGTGATGTGCTGTCACTCAGCTGGGATCACGCTCAGGCTGACTGCTCACTCCTACGTTTCGTCTGAACTGGATTGTATTTTCCTCAGATAAAAGGGAAAGAAACGCTTTTCAGAAGAGAAACCAGAAATCACCTGGGCAGAGTAAAATCATAGAGGACCATATGGCCGGTCTCAGGGAAACGTACCTCTTCTTTCCAAGGAAACTCTCCCTCTATTCCCATCAACCTCCCACTAGCAAGTCAAACAGTCCAGCTCAGAACAGAAGTCTGGGGCTATAGCCAGTATTTTTTTAAAGGGTTACCATTCAATGGGGAAAAAAATCTACAAAACTGACAAAACAGAACACTTGGAAAAACTCCTAGTTTTTAAGGGAGTAAAGGACTTTCAAATTTGAAAAAAAGCTATATTTAAAGCCTGATCCTTTATGATTTTAAAGGATTCATTTGAAGTATTCATTTAATGTGTAAATGGTAAACTTCCACCTGAACATTTTCATTAATGCTATCAATTTCCAAATTCTCTTTTCAAAATCATGGCTACAATTTTATAGGCATTTCTAATAAGTTCAAGCAAGCTTCCCTACAATGTGGTAATTTTAATGAAAAGCCTCATGATTAATGTCTATTAAGATCAGGTTTAGAGTGAAGAAACAGACAAGACTTACAACGTATTAAACTTTCCACAGTACCTGCCATCTACTGCCCTTTCAACTTTTAATGCATGGGCTTTATGCAAATTATGCATGAGGTTTACTATAAAACAAATGCTTCTTAAAAGTGCATAGTAGAGGTAGTTTTCATTTACCCTATTAAATCAGACAATTTATAGGCCAACTTCCGTTTTAGAAGAGAATTACATGCGTGTTCACATCACATCTTTATTTTGTCATCCACCCGGTTGATTTGTTGAGGACAGCTGGTACTTATTAAGCCCCTCCTTTAAATGCTGTAGCCTTAATTAGCTACATCCACCTTTCCCCAACATTTCCAAACAAGGAACCAAGGAAGAGGAAAGCTGTTTTTATCACGGATGCTTTGAAAAATGGAGTTGCAAATGTTAAAATAAGAGTCTTCATTAGAGACTCACTAGTCATTCCCTTTTTAGACTCCTTCAAAAGAAACAGGGTATGGATGGAGTTTAGATTTCAGTCTTTGTTTACTGTAGGTAATTTTTCAATTGTTCAATTTTTAGTTTCATGCCTGGTGTTATTAATTAAAACTTCTCAAGATACTGCTCGGGAAAGCAGGAGAGACAGTCTCCCCAGATATATTCTTGCTATTAGTTAAGCTATAAACCTCTTACTTGGGTTTCTGAGCACATGAGAACAGACAGACAGGATCTACAAGCAGAGAATAGGCCAAGTATGGTTTTCTATGAACAGACATCATGCCCTTCCCAGACACTGAAGCATTCTCAACTCACACGATGAGAAATTCAGTGGATCGAATCACTTTAACCTGCCTTATGTAGATGAAACACACACTCATTTGGTTACAACTTAGGAGTTCCTTCTTTAAAAAAAAAAAAGAATGCATTAATGACTTTAACTGTGAATGATATCAACAGGCTAAATTTGAGCAAGATAAGGAGCATCTCAAGGAATCCCTCTTAGATTTGGTCTCTTCTTGCGCCAGCTTTAATCTGCAGTAAGACTATCTGTTTCAATAGGATGTGATCATTCCCGGGCTTGTGTCTTTTCAATCAACCGGTGGCCCTGCCGGGTTTAGAGTGGCAGAAAGGAAGTGGCCCGTGGTTAAACAGAGGAAATACCAAGGCATTTTAATAGAGCAAATAGCTTCAAAGGCCCCAGGCGCTGGAGGAGACAATGTGTTGTGGGGCCATCCGTCACCTAATCGTGTGTTAGGCCCATTCAGAACATCCCAGCAGCAAAGGCAAACACTGCCCAGGAGGACATTGCCTCCCACTGCCCAGGCGAGTCAGGCTGCCTGGAGATGGGGCCTGCTGAGGTCAGGGAAACTTCCAGATTTGAGGGAGATGTGAAACAGAAATGGTCTTGGCTGCCAGTCTGGGGTGGCTGGACAGAGTTCTGCTCCAAAGACAGACCTGTCCCCCACCCCAGCCTGTCAAGTTCTAGGGGTACCTGAGCCCCTGCTTCATCCCATTTTTTTACAGATCGAGGGTGAGGGGGCCCCAAGCTTCCAGAAGCCTAAGAACCCATCCATCAGGGGCAGACACAAAAGGCAGCAAGGAATGAAAGGAACAACTAACTGTTGATGGGATGGCCTCAGCAGCAGCAGACATCTGCTGGGCACAGTATGTGAAAAGTTTAGGGACTGATGAGGGAAAGAGAGTTTGAAAGTTGAAAAAAAAAATACATTTTAAGCCAAATGAAGCATGAGGAATACTCAACTTAAAGACTTTAAAAAGCATTAGCAGTTCTTTCCTTTGTAAGGAAGCTGTCTGAAAGGGTTGAACGGCTGAGAATGATTTGGACCCTACTCGACTCTTTCTTGAGACTGTTTTCCAGACAGGCCCAGCTGTTCTGGGGAAGGTTCCAGTGGAGGCATCAGTCCCCTTCACCCCCGGTTTCCGCCTCAGCCCCAAGCACCAGAGGCACCTCTGGGAACCACTGGCTCCCCGGGTCCCCCCTCAGGCAGCCTCTCTCCCCTGCCATTTTCCAGGGCTTGGACAAAGCCTCTACTTTCCATTCTAAAGGTCCAGTGAAGTAATTTAAAGCCAAGCTCTGGTTTGAAATGTTTACAGTGTGGCTTCTCACCTCCTTCTTGCCATCACAGAAGTCCTGTCTCCTAGAGCAGTGATTCTCACTGCTGAGAGCATCAGAGGAACTTGCTAAAATGTCAGTTCCTGGACCCCAGCTCATGCCCATTCTGGTCTCACTGGCCTTGAATCTGCATTTTAATGAGCTCCCAAGGCAATCCTGACACTGGAAGGGCTCTGGACTTCACTTTGAGAAATGTCTAGAAGGAAATGGTGCCTTGGCCAGTACGTAGCTGCTGGGCTCATTCACCCAGCTGTACCCTCCCAATCTCCCCCCACTGCCGCACCCCCACCTCCCAGTTAATAAGTAGCACAATGCCCCAGGCGCTGCAGGGGCTCTGGGTCCATTGGACAGATGGGGGAGGGATGGGAAGTGAGGGCTGCTCAAGAAAGATGGACCCCAGCCAGAGGATTCCCAATTAAAGCAGCAAAGCAGGCTGGAAGAAAGCATCACGCTTCTTATAAAAACATTTCTCTGAAAATGTGTCAACCAGGGCTGAGTCATCTTTAACTTAGAGATGCAATGTGTAACATGGACAACGCAGCCACAGGACAGGCAGATCAGATGCAGGCTTGAGAGCCACGAGCTGCAAGTGAATGAAAACACATCCAATTCAGAATTAAATAAACATGGCTGGGCTCACAGCCAAGGAGAGTTCTTGGATTGGACTTTTATCAAGAACCTAAATTTTAATCAGCTGCAACTTCTTCTTTTCCAAGTACCACCCTATTTCTTCCTACCTTTTGAGATGAAGTATTTGCCTTAAATGGGAAACTTGTACTTCATTGTAAAGACGATGCCAGCATTCTGGCTTCCTGAATTCCTGAAGGAGCAGACTTTTAGGAGGGGTGGCAGTGGAAATTGAGTTTCAGGGATAATAGACCAGGGAAGGGGTACCCCATTTAGGTAGGAAGGCAAGAAATGTTCCTTCCTCCTCCACTGCAGGAAAAGCCACTGAATAAAAATCTGTGGGAATAGATTTCTAGTAATTCTTGTTCCATGCGTAGCCTTCTTAAAACAATGAGCAAGGCAAGGACGAGGCAGGGCGGGGGGAACCTCTGTGCAAGCGACTGATATAAAGTTACACATCGCAAACAACCACTCCGCTTCCAAGAAGCAAGCAGTTAAGACTGTCAAGAAGGATGCTGGCCCCTCTGTAAGTTTTACAACTTGTTACTTCTTTGAGAAAACTGTATCACTCGAAGGGCAACTTTACCTGGCAAGTGCCCTAAGAGACTTTGCTTTTAAAGCAGTCGAGAAAGTGTGCCCACAACTCATTTCTAAAACATTGAGATGGTATCAGCCCCTTAATTGCCCCACTAATGATGAGGAGGTTGTGAAATCTGATCACTTAAACCAGGCTGGCTCCTCTGAGGGCAACCCTAAAGGGAGGGTTACAGCTGCTGAGGGTTAGCTGGCTCCAGTCACCTTGCGAGTCCTGGGAAAACACACATTCTTGCTGGGGCAAGAGTTCTTGGAACACCCGCTCCCTCGAGAGCCAGAGGGTCAATCGCTCAGCTCCTCTCCAGCACTCAGATCCTGCACCTCCTTCAGGGCTCACTTCTCTGCCCTGCTGGGACTCTACCCTCCAGGTTCTGTGTGACCTAGACCAACAGGAAGCCTTCACTTGTTTGTATCACACAGCATCAACCCCTACTGTGAGATGTGAGCACAGCCCCCAATAGATGGTAAACAACCTCAGAACTGAGACAAGGTCTGTGGGTTGGACACCCACTGTCAGGTAGGTCACACGGACATGAATCAGACACCCAAGTAGATGCACATCAGTACTTACCGGCCAGCCCTCTGACAGAGCAACTTCTGGAAAAATTTACCTAGGGAGGTAGGGGGAGAGGGGGCTTCCTGTAGGAAGTGATGTTGGAGCTGCGAGGGGAGGCTGAGGTGTAAAGAGAAGGAGCACAGGCAGGAACAGCACGTACAAAAGCCTGCTGCGGGAAAGACATTGCAGCCCGCTGCTCTGATCTTCATCCCTCCCTCGCTCCCTTCTTAAAAGCTATCACTTAATACAGGATTTAGCAGGAAGGCTGAAGGGTCTAATTGGGTTCAGCCAAGATTTACAGTGCACCAGGCCCTGAGCCCACCAACAAGAGGTTAAGTGCCTGGCTAAGGAAACTAGTCTGAAGACACATATGGGAACACATACTGACAATGCAGTCTGGTGAGCGCCAAAGGTGAGGACCTCCAAGAGAAGGCGAAGCAAGGGGAATGGCATTCAGAGAGGGCCTCCTTGAGGATGCATCACCTGAGCTGAGTCTTGGGCCCATGGGGCTCTCAGGGAATGAAAAGGCACCCCAGGAGCAGGGACGAAGCATGACCTCAGCAGCATCATAGGCACAAGAGTTAAGGAGTAGGGTGGGAGGGGCAGGTGGAGGCTGGGAAGGTGAGTATGTGAGGCAGGTAGGTGAGCTGGGTTCATGCATCAAAGAGCAAGTCCAGGAAGGAAGGTGCCAGGTATTAGGTTGGGGAGAGCCCAGAATCTAGGAGGTGACCCTGAGACTTCTACGCTCATGTAAGCAGTAGGTGAAGATGACCTCAAGGGAAGGACTGTGGAACCAAGGTTAAGAGCTGTTGAGAAGGTTACCTCCAGGATGAATGCAAAGCCACTGGAGCGAGGGCCACCATTAAAACTATGTGGGTGCAGGTTAAGGGGAGAACACAATCTCACTGAGAACACAAAGCAAGCAGCTCAACTCCTGTAGGGACCTGCTATACCCACGGCATTAAAACTCCACCCAGCTGGTGCACAGACACATGAAGCCACCTGGGCAACTGCAGAAAAACAGCAACTTACACTGACCTATGCCGTCTTATGAAAACAGAATAAAATGCCTGTGATGAGACTTACTCAAACACCAACATACCAGTTTAGAGCTAAAAAATTTAAAGACTGATAAGTCAATGCGGGGATAGTCTTAAGGAAAACTTTTAAAACCTAAAAACAGGAAAACTTGGTATCTACTGGAAAAAAAAAAAAAAGAACAGTGGTATTTTACTAAAATGGGGCAAAGTAGGAAAATATGATGTTTTACTCGAATAAGGAAGTTTTGTTCACTATGGCGTTCGTGAGAAGGTAGGTTATAACTGTCTACACTGAAGCTATTGGGTTTGAAGACATTTCAGCTTACCCAGCTGGTACCTGGTCTTCCTTGCTGTGTTTCTCTGAAGGGCAGGGCAAGTGAAGGCACCAGCCTGTGCTCCTAAAGGGGCGTCAGTTCTAGGCCGTAACTGCTCGAGGCCCATTCACAGTACCCCACAAGAAGTGGATGAACACTGCTCTAAGAGATCTACCCCCTACCCACCCCTCAGAGAAGCAGTGCTAGGGAAACTAGGAAATCTCCATTTACTCCCATTTTCCAAGTGAAGAAACCGAGGCTCAAAGCTGCCCAGAAAAACAGGCAAGGTCATATTCGTGGCCGCCTGAGTGCAAAGCCAGTGTCCTCTCCACAAAGCTGAAGGTGGTGAGTGCCCACATGCCAGGTTGGCCCTGGCTTGGGAGGGAGGGGAGCGGGGGAGACGGATACAGTCTCCAATCCCCACCAGGCCCAGGAGCACTGCTGGAGAGCTGAGATGGCAAGCTGCAGGAGCAGAACCCCCACCACTCAGATGGCATCCAAGAGGCGATGGTTAGGGGCAGATGGCTCCAAACACAGGACGAACGACGGTGCCCCTCTCTTCTCAGACACCTGACCGAGGTGACAAACTCACTCCTCCTTTTGGTCATGAAAAATATCCGCAACTCAAGCGGGGTCGGGGTGTGCGTGGGTGCAAAAGGGTCATCTGAGAGACTATCCGCTAGGCAAAGAGCTGAATGCAAAAGCAAACAGGAGTCTTGAGCTGGGGTGAAAGTGGGGTAAGATGGCCTGGCCCAGAAGGAACAAAGCAGTCCCAAGAACGGGGCGCACCCCTGCCCAGCATTCAGGGTCCCCTGTCTGGCGGTCCCGTACCTTTACAGAGCTGAGGACCGGAGGTTCGGGGGAAGACCCCTCCCCCGACTCCCCTTCCAAAGCGCCCCCCATTCGGACCGCGCGTAGGATCCTAGCCCGGGGGCGCGCCTCCCTGAGGTCCCGGGCCTGGAACAAAGGGTGGGGCGCACTCCTCCCGCCCGCCGCCGGGCGCCCCTCCCGCCCGCCCGCCTGGAGCCGGACCCCAGCCATTGACCGCGCCTCATTAGCAACACAAAGCCGGGGGTCCGGCGGCCTCTTTCAACCCAGCCGGGGGCAGGCGGACGCGCGCCCAGGGAGGGAGGCAGGCGGGCGGGAGCAGACGGGATCCCAGCACTGTCGCGCACGCCACGGACGAAGAGCAGGCGAGTCGGCGTGGGCTCCACTGCCCGCAAGCACCTGTGCCCCCCGCGCCTTGGGGGACAGCGAGAAACTCGCTGTCCTCTCCTTACCCTCCAGCCACAGGTGTCGGCGCCCCGCGCTCTGCTGGAGCCGCCTGCGGCCACGGCCAGCTGCGAGCCGTTCAGGCAGGCGTTGACCGTGAAGAAGACCGAGCAGAGCTGCAGCCACGGGGCCATGGCCGTGCGCTCGCCCAGCCGGGCCCTGCTCTGCTCCCGGGCCGCCTGCTGCTGGCCAGCCCGGAGTGGGCGGTGGCGCCGGCAGCCGCCGCGGAGCGGGCAGCACCACTGGGCATGCGCTGCGGGCCCTAGCACCGCCCCTTCCCCCCGGGGCCCGCCCCTAGGCGCGACCCTCAGGTTTTGGCCCCGCCCCCCAAGTTTGGCTTGGTGCCTGCAGCCAAGAAAGTTAAAGATGCTTGCACCTTTGAAGAAAAGCTATGACAAACCCAGACAGCGTATTAAAAATCAGAGACATTACTTTGCCGACAAAGTATAGTCAAAGTTATGGTTTTTCCAGTAGTCATGTACGGTGTGAGAGTTGGATCATAAAAAATGCTGATGCTTTTGAACTGTGGTGTTGGGGAAGACTCTTGAGAGTCCCTTGGACTGCAAGGAGATCCAACCAGTCCATCCTAAAGGACATCAGTCCTGAGTGTTCATTGGAAGGACTAATGTTGAAGCTGAAACTCCAATACTTTGGCCACCTGATGCGAAGAGCTGACTCATTTGAAAAGACCCTGATGCTGGGAAAGATTGAGGGCAGGAGGAAAAGGGGACGACAGAGGATGAGATAGCTGGATGGCATCAATAACTCAATGGACATGAGTTTGAGCAAACTCCGGGAAATAGTAAAGGGCAGGGAACCCTGGAGCACTGCTGTCCACGGATCGCAGAGAATTGGACATGACTTAGCAACTGAACAACTCTCCTTTTCAGCTCCACCAGGATCTCTAAGCCATGCCCCTACAGCCAATCTCCAACTGACTTTTGAGGAACCAACAGCTGCAGTTTTTTTCCCCTCACCTGAAGAGTGAAAAGGTCTTTTTTTTTATCGGAAAATTTTTTTTTCCCATGTGATACCTGCTCCCTGCAAAACTCAGGGAGTTTTGCATAATATGATAATAATGTTTCAATAATAATTTACAACCACCTCTTGAATCCTCCGAAACACACCTAAAAGCATATTATTGTTACCCCAGTTTTCAGCGTGGAAAAGCTAGGGTAATGAATGTGGTGGTTAAAGAAGTCCTGGCTGAGACCTCAGACAAATGACTTGTTCTCTCCCCATTATTGTTCCTTCCCCCTGAAAACTGGAATAACAGAGTAAGTGTCTTATGCTGAGGGGATTCTATTGGTTAACACAATCAAGTATTCAACAAACGCTACAATCTACCATTAACTGACTCGGATAAAGTCACACAGCTGATACCTGCCAGACATGAGATTCAAATCCAGATTGGCAAAAACAATACTATTAACCACTACACTTGTCAGACTTTAACTCTTGTGAAGCAGGTAGTGCCTCTGCTTGGAAAAGGAAGCTGAGGCTGGGAGAAGTGGAGTCACCAAGATCACCTGACTTCGCCACAAGCCCCCTCCCCCTTTGTCTTGTCTCTGTGCCCCTGAATCCCACCTCTTCCCATTTCTCCATTGCCCTGTCCCTCATATATGCCACCACCCCCTCCTTCTCCACAACAGCTTCCAAAGGGCTTTTTTTGCTTCCACTTTTGTCCCAAATACAATGCATTTCTCCACCTTGGATCCAGAGTGAGCCCTAAAAATGTGTCAGACCACTGCGTTCTCCTGATTAAAAACCTTCTGCAATGGCTTTTATTCAATGGCATTTGGAATAAAATCTGTCCTGACCTCTTCCTCTCCCGTGTCATCTCTTCCTACTCTGCCTTCACTACTTGGCTCCAGCTATAATGATCTCCCTGCTCAACCCCATCTTGGTTTTCCCGTCTCAGTCAACCTTAAAGACACTCATCTCTGCCAGTCCAACAAGGCAATCTCCTCTACATGACTCTTTCCTTCTTCCAGGGTCCAGAATCTCCCCAGTCTCCTATATGCCTGCCCTTCATGTGGTGACAGACAGCTCAGCTGCTACTAACACTGGGTCCCTGTATTTTTCACTGTGGCTTCACCACACCCTGCCCATACCTAGAACTTAAAACTCTGCAGAGGCAGGGTGGACCCCCAGCTTTGTAAGCTACCCTCATGGAGACAAGTGGGCTAGCAGAACTCCTAGTGACTGGCTTTGGAACCAGGGGGCTGAGCCAGCACCACCTGAACTGGAGGCTGGAAGTGGGAGACAGTGGTTGCCCAAAGAAGAGCCTGGTGTTGCCACCAGAGAAAGAAAGGGAGGATGGGTACTGGGTTCCCAAATTACAACATCCTCCAGAAGACTCAGGTGCTGGGATTTCCTGTTCATGTGCATCACTGGACAGGGAAATGTCTTATTTTTCATCTCATTGCCAGTATATTCAGGAATTCAGCCAAACCCAGCATTACACTGCTTTGGTCATCCAGAAGAACCAGGATCCACAGAAGGCTATCTCCAGGGTGGTCTTCTCTGAATAGACCTCATGCAGACTACAAGGAGATCAAACTAGTCAATCCTTAAGGCTATCAGTCCTGAATATTCATTGGAAGCATTGATGCTGAAGGTGAAACTCCAATACTTTGGACACCTGATGCAAAGAGATGACTCCTTAGAAAAGACCCTGATGCTGGGAAGGATTGGGGGCAGAAGGAGAAGGGGATGACAGAGGATGAGATGGTTGGATGGCATCACCAACTTGATGGACGTAAGTCTGAGCAAGCTCCAGGAGTTGGTGATGGACAGGGAAGTCTGGTGTGCTGCAGTCCATGGGGTCACAAATAGTCGGACACTATTGAGCAGCTGAACTGAACAGAACTGGATTCCATGGTAGTCCAGTGGCAAAGACTCCTCCCTTCCAAATCAGGGTCCCTGCGTTCAATACCTGGTCAGGGAACTAGATCCGACATGCCGCAATGGAGAGTTCGCAGTTAAAGTGCTACAGCTAAAGATCCCATAGGCTGCAATGAAGACTGAAGACCCCATGTGCCAAAACTAAGACTCAGTATGCAGCCAAATACTTTTTCTTAAATTGCCAAACTGCTCAACATCTCACAGTGGAGTGGCTTTTCTGGTTGCTAATGAGGTGGACTGTGTTCTCATGTACTTAGAGACCATTTCCATTTCTTCCTTTCTTCCAGAGTTGGACCCCAGAAAGAGGATCAGTATATGGAGCTTATGATAGAGGGAGTTTTATGAAGGGGAGAGCAGGGGAGAAGAGAGCAGTTCTTTCCGAGTTTCACTCACATCACCAATCACCACATTACTGAGTGACTGGGAAAGGGTCTTACATCCTTTCTAGTCTCCATACCCGCTGACTTTTGAGTTCCCTCCTGCCCACAGCTGACTGCCCAATCTGGCAACTGATGGCCCCTGAAAAGATGCTACAGAATTCAGAGTGCTCCAACTTTTCTAAAGAATAGAGGGTGCAAGAAAGAAAAGGCCTAAGTGTCTACTCTAAAATATGGTTAGAATGACATCCCTCCAGACCAGGAACTGAGAGGCCCTTCTGTTTGCTTTCTAGGGAGGCCATAAGCATGCATGTGGGGGGGTGGGGGAGACAGGAGAACCACATACATCAAAGGGTCAAATTTGGTCAGGAAATAAAGGCAATAAATTGGCATTTGGCAACATCTGCCCTTACTGGTCTTCTTCAGTGATTCTTTTCCTTTCAACCCCTTTTCATTCTGACCCTTTAGAATATTTGTGCGGCTGCAGGAAATGATTCTCTATACTAGAAACAGATAAAATGAGGGGGGCTGGATCTCCTCAAGGCCTCCATGGGCCATCCTTCCTCTACGCCACAGCAGAGCCCAGTTTTGTAGGTGACTAGAGGATGAAGAGCTCTCCCCCTCCAACAATACAACACATGGTCTCCTGGTATCACCCACCATGGCTAGGACTGTCTGTGGCCCAGTCACAATTTATGCCACCCCTCACCATCCCTGTCTGCTTCACCTCTTTGCCTCCAGTGCCCTGTACTCTGCCTGACACACATCAGTGGGCGAGGAACTGTGGCTGCCTCCATCTCTGCTCGGAATGAAAGCTGGGAATTAAACAGATTAAATCACCTTAAGCTGTTGATAAAATGCAAATAAATATATTTTCCCAGTATACCTAGAACCTAACCAGATAAGGGGAAAAAAAAAAAATCCTTAACACAAGGACTGGATTTTGTTAGGAGTCAAATTACTCCCTGAAAGATATGAAAGGATAAAGCGATCATGCAAACAAATTTGTATCCTGAGTCATTTTCAGCTGCGAAGGACTAGAAACCATTTTAATGAACCGTGGTTAGAAGTGGAAGGGCCAAACTCCTAACTTATTTTTGGTATTCTGATGTATATGTATTACGTACTAATCCAGGCATTAAAGGTAAGGTGTGTCCTCCACCCATGTCCCAGCAGGCTGAGAGCGCGTTTCCCTGGGCTTTGGGGAGAGCAGCAAGAGGGGCACTGGTGCCCTCCTGAGAGTCCCACCGATGCCAGTCCGACTCCAGAACTGAGTAGTTGTCATCATTTCCTCTTCACAGATGGGGAAGCCGAGACTCAGCCAGGAGCTCCCAGAATCATCTGATCCCCAAACTTTGCCTGGGGCGCTGGTCCGCATTCTTCCCAAGCCGGCACTGGCGCCGTTCAGACTGCCCAGAGGCCCGGGGCGGGGACGCGCGGAGCACCCGAAGAGGACGACCCAACCCGGCGCCCCGAAATCCCTGGACATGCATTCTAAGTGCCGTGGCCACTACAAGGAGTTGACGCGTCCACGGCCACTTCCCGTTTCTTTTGAAGCGCGGGGAGCCCAGTCTGCACTGTAGCCGCGAGAGGGCGCGCGTGGTCCAGGTTGGAGAAGCTCAGATAATCCCGGACGCGCAGCCGCGAGGGCGTATACTTTGGGGCAAAGCCGCGGTGCAGGTGCAAATACTCGCTGGGTTACGTAAAGCTGGTGCTATGCACGGGTGCAAGTAGAGTTCAGGAGGCGGTAAGAAAACAAGGTTAAATATTGGCTTTCAGTAACCACGTGGCTTTGGGCAATTCACTAAACCTCTGGTTGTCACTTTTCTTAATGGTCACATGGGAATGACAAGGATGTAGACTTCAGTTACTCAGTCCTGTCCAACTCTTTGTGACCCCCATGGACTGCAGCACATCAGGCTTATCTGTCCATCACCAACTCCCAGAGCTTGCTCAAACTCGTATACATCGAGTCGGTGATGCCATCCAACCATCTCATCCTCTGTCATCCTCTTCTCCTTCTGCCTTCAATCTTTCCCAGCATCAATCTTTTACAATGAGTCCGTTCTTTGCATCAGCTGGCTAAAGTATTGGAGCTTCAGCTTCAGCATCAGTGCTTCCAATGAATATTTAGGACTGATTTCCTTAAAGATTGACTGATTTGATCTCCTTGCAGTCCAAGGGGCTCTCAAGAGTCTTCTCCAACACCACAGTTCAAAAGCATCAATTCTTTGGCGCTCAGCTTTCTTTATGGTCCAACCCTCACATCCATACGTAATTACTGGAAGAATCATAGCTTTGCCTAGACAGACTTTTGTCGGCAAAGTAATGTCTCTGCTTTTTAATACGCTGTCTAGGTTGGTCACAGCTTTCCTTCCAAGGAGCAAGTATCTTTTAATTTCATGGCAGCAGTCACCATTTGCAATGATTTTAGAGCCCAAGAAAATAAAGTCTGCCACTGTTTCCATTGTTTCCCCATTTATTTGCCATGAAGTGATGGGATCGAATGCCATGATCTTTGTTTTTTGAATGTTGAGTTTCAAGCCAGCTTTTTCACTCTCCTTTCACTTTCATCAGTAGGTTCTTCAGTTCCTCTTCACTTTCTGCCATAAGGGTGGTGTCCTCTGCATATCTGAGGTTACTGACATTTCTCCCAGAAATCTTGATTCCAGCTTGTGCATTTCAAATGATGTACTCTGCATATAAGTTAAATAAACAGGGCAACAGTATACAGCCTTGACGTACTCTTTTGTACTCTTTTCCCAGTTTGGAACTAGTCTGTTGTTCCATGTCCTGTTCTGTTGCTTCTAGACCTGCATATAGATTTCTCAACAGGCAGGTTAAGTGGTCTGGTATTCCCATCTCTTTTCAGAATTTTCCAGTTTGTTGTGATCCACACAGCCAAAAGCTTTGGCATAGTCAGTAAAGGAGAAGTAGATATTTTTCTGGCACTCCCTTGCTTTTTTGATGATCCAATGGATGTTGGCAATTTGATCTCTAGTTCCTCTGCCTTTTCTAAATCCAGCTTGAACATCTGGAAGTTCTCAGTTCACGTACTGTTGAAGTCTCACGTCGAGAATTTTGAGCATTACTTAAGTAGCATGTGAGATGAGTGCAATTGTGTAGTAGTTTGAACATTGTTTGGCATTGCTTTTCTTTGGGATTGGGATGAAAACTGACCTTTTCCAGTCCTGTGGCCACTCCTAAGTTTTCCAAATTTGCTGGCATATTGAGTGCAGCACTTTCACAGCATCATCTTTTAGGATTTGAAATAGCTCAGCTGAAATTCCATCACCTCCACTAGCTTTGTTCATAATGATGATTCCTAAGGCCTACTTGACTTTGCATTCCAGGATGACTGGCTCTAGGTGAGTGATCACACCATTGTGGTTATCTGAGTCATGAAGATCTTTTTTGTATAGTACTTCTGTGTTTTCTTGCCACCTCTTCTTAATACCTTCCGCTTCTGTTAGGTCCATACCATTTCTGTCCTTTATTGTGACCATCTTTGCATGAAATGTTCCCTTGTATCTCTAATTTTCTTGAAAAGATCTTTAGTCTTTCCCATTCTATTGTTTTCCTCTATTTCCTTGCATTGATCCCTGAGGAAGGTGTTCTTATCTCTCCTTGTTATTCTTTGGAACTCAGAATTCAGATGGGTATATCTTTCTTTTTCTCCTTTGCCTTTCGCTTCTCTTTTCTCAGCTATTTGTAAGGCCTCCTCAAATAACCATTTTGCCTTTTTGCAGTTCTTTTTCTTGGGGATGGTTTTGATCACTGCCTCTTGTACGATATCACGAACCTTTATCCATAGTTCTTCAGGCACTGTCCATCAGACCTAAACCCTTGAATCTATTTGTCACTTCCACTGTATAATCATACGGGATTCGATTTAGGTCATACCTGAATGATCTAGTGGTTTTCCCTACTTTCTTCAATTTAAGTGTGAATTTGGCAATGAGTTCATGATTGGAGCCACAGTCAGCTCCTGGTCTTGTTTTTGCTGACTATATAGAGCTTCTCCATCTTTGGCTGCAGAGAATATAATCAACCTGATCTCAGTGGGGTTTTGTGGATCTGACTTTTTTGAAGCAGACTTCACTGGGTTTTTGTATATCTGAAGTAAGCCCATGGCTCTGAGGGGGCCTGCAGCAACTGTGGCTGTAGACCGGGAGTTGATGGAGGCAGGCCCAGGGGGAGCTTCAAACCAGAACGTAGCTAGGGCAGATGGCCACCTCTTATCTCCTTCCGGAACTCACACCCTGGTCTGGCTCTGCACTAGACCAGAAGGCTATGCTCCACATCCTGCTTACCGTTCATTCATTCAACAAGTGCTCATGGAGTCCCTGCCCCTTGTCAAGCATGCCAGAAGCTGGACACTGGTGTGAACAACACAGACACTGTCCCCAAGACACTGCTCCACGTGTCAAAGAACCAACAAGCAAACATTCCATGGGGGACACTGGCGCTATTCAAATAATCACATGACCAGGGAAAATTACAAGTAGGTGAGTTGTTTCTAAAGAAGTGATGCCTAAGCTGAGGTTCCAAGTATAAGAGTTATCTGGGCAAAGGTGAGGGAAGAAGAATATGGGCAAAGGTGAGGGAAGAGGAAGAGTATTCTGAGTAGAGGGAATAGCACATGCAAGGGCCCTGGGGCATCAGAGAGTGTGGCATCTTCAAGGAACCAAAAGAGGCCAGTGTTGTTGGAGAGCAGGGAGGTATGGGAAAACGACCAGCAGGGATATGCAGATGGAATTTCACGCCTGGTTTTGAACCTGAGAGTACCCAGTAACTACCAAAAGGTTTAAGAGCAATGGCTGGGCTGTATTTTGAAAAAGTCTCTGTATCCCAAGTGCTGAGTGCAGGGTACTGCCTAGCATGTAGTCACCATTTGATACATACTTGTTGAATGAATGAATAACCAGGATCATGGCTGAAATTCTGGGGTTTAATGCCGTGCATGCAAAAATGATTAAAACAAAAATAAACTGAAAAAATATTAAAGACCTAAATGTAAGGCCGGACATCTCAGAAGAAAACATACACTTAACAGTCTTTGACATAAATCTCAGAAAGATCTTTTTTGACCTCCCTCCTAGAGTAATGAAAATAAAAACTAAAATAAACAAATGGGACCCAATTAAACGTAAAAGTTTTTGCACAGCAAAGGAAACCATAAACAAGACAAAAAGACAACCCTCAAAATGGGAGAAAATATTTGCAAATGAAGCAACTGACAATGGATTAATCTCCAAAATACATAAACAGCTCATGCAGCTCAATACCAAAAAACAAACAACCCAATCAAAAAATGGGCAGAAGACCTAAATAGACATTTCCCCAAAGACATACAGATGACCAAGAGGCACATCAGAAGATGCTTAGCCTCACTAGTTATTAGAGAAATGTAAATCAAAACTACAATGAGGTACCACCCTACACTGATCGGAATGGCCATTATCAAAAAATCTACAAACAATAAATGCTGGAGAGGAAGTAGATAAAAGGGAACTCTCTTACACTGTTGATAGGAATGTAAACTTACACAATCACTCTGGAGAACAGTATGGAAGTTCTTTAAAAAACTAAAAATAGAACTACCATATGACCCAGCAATCCCACTCCTGGGTTTATACCCGGAGAAAACCATAATTCCAAAAGATACATGCACCCCAATGTTCACTGCAGCACTGTTTACAACAGCCAAGATATGGAAACAACCTAAATGTCCAATGACAGAGGAATGGATAAAGAAGATTTGGCACATATATACAATGGAATATTACTCAGCCATAAAAAGGAAAAAAAAAATCTGTGCCAGTTGCAGAGACATGGATGGACCTAGAGACTGTCATACAGAGGGAAGTTAAGTCAGAAAGAGAAAAATATCATATATTAATGCATATATTTGGAATCTAGAAAAATGGTACAGATGATCTTATTTCCAAACCAGAAATAGAGACACAGATGTAGAGAACAAACATATGGACACCAAGTGGAGGAAGGCGGTGGAGGGATGATTCAGGTGATCGGCATTGACACATACACACTGTTACTCTGTTTAATGAAGGTAACTAATGAGAACCTACTGCATAGCACAGTGGTAGCTACTTCTAATCTTTGTAAGACATAGATTAAGTTAATCTTAAAAAAGCATTCCAAAACACATTAGGTGTAGACAAATACTATTTGATTCTATTTATACGAAACAGTCAAATCCATAGAGTCAGAAAGTTCACTGGCAGCAATTTCCCTGGTGGTACAGTAGAGAAGAATCTGCCCGCCAATGCAGGGGACACGGTCCTGAAAGATCCCACATGCCACATATCAGCTAACACCACAATGCCACAATTACTGAAGACCGTACACCTAGAGTCTCGCTCCACAACAAGAGAAGTCACCACAATGAGAAGCCGGCACGCTGCAACAGAGCAGCCCCTGCTTGTCACAACTAGAGAAAGCCCGAGTACAGCAATGAAGACCCAGCACAACCAAAAATAAAGAAACACTGGTATATGCCAGAGACCAGGGGCAGGGGGTGGGGAGGAGGAATGGGGAGTTAGTGTTTAATGCCGACAGTGCTTCAGTTTTAAGGAAAGTGAAAAAACCCTGGGGGGTGGGTGACAGTAAGAGATGCACAACAGCGTGGATGTACTTAGTGCCCCTGAACTGTACAATTAAATATGGTTAAAATGGTACGTTTTATATTATATGACTTTTACCACAGTAAAAAAAGAAATTATTTTCTTTTAAAAAAGCCTAGAAAAACATCTAGCCCAATTAAAGCTCCAAATCATGCAAACAAAATAAAAGGTATAAATTCTTCTTACTGTCTTTTAAGATTATTTCTATGGTAGAGTCTTTTATTATTTTTAATAAGGCTACTTGTAGAACAATTTTAGATTTACAGAAAAACTGATAGGATAGTACAGAGACTTTCCATATATCCTGCCCCTAGTTTCCTTTATTATTAACATATTATTGATACATTAACATGATACATTTGTTACAATTTGTTAGTGAACCAATACTGATAAAGTATCATTAATGAAAGTCTGTACTTTGTTCAGATTTCCTTAGCTTTTACCTCCCATCCCTTTTCTGTTCTAGCATTCCATCCAGGATACCACAGAACATTTAGTTGCCATGTCTCTGGGTCCACCTGACTGCTGACAGCTTTTCACACTTCCTCGTATTTGATGATCTTGACAATTCTGAAGAGCATCAATCAGGTATTTCATAGAAGGCCCATCTACTGGGAATTGCCTGATGTTATCCTCGAGATTAGACTGAATATTATTATTCTTCCCTTTAATCAAAATTATACGTGTACAAAGTTTAAAATGTCTTATCAGTACTAATAGATGTAAAATCGCTTCAGTCATGTCCGACTCTTTACAACCCTACAGACTGTGGCCCGCCAGGCTCCTCTGTCCATGGGATTTCCCCAGCAAGAATACTGGAGTGGGTTGCCATTTCCTACTCCAGGGCATCTTCCCAATACAGGGATAGAACTCACGTCTCCTGTGTCTTGTGCACTGGCAGATGGATTCTTTACCACTAGCACCACCAATAAAGCCCCATAGCACCCTCCAGTTCAACAATTTTAGCTGTTTTCTGGCATTTGCTGCCATATTTCTAAATCCTATGCTGATCTTACTTTTTTTTAATACATATTGTGTATTTTTTAAACTTTTTGTGCATAACCAATTAACAATGTTGTAATAGTTTCAGGTGAACAGCAAAGGGACTCAGCCATACATATACATGTATCCATTCTCCTTCAAAACCCCCTCCCATCCAGCCTGCCACATAACACTGAGCAGAGCTCCCTGTGCTATATAGTATGTCCTTGTTGATTATCCATTTTAAATACAGCAGAGTGTATATGTCCATCCCAAACTCCCTAACTATCCCTTCCCTCCATCCTCCCCCTCCCCGTCACCACCAGCAACCATAACTGTAAGTTTGGTTTCTAAGTCTGTGAGTCTCTGTTTTGTAAGTATGATCTTGCCTTTCTTGACAGACCAGTTTAGCCCCTGGCTGCTAACTAACTTCCTGCTCTTTATGACACCTGAATCATGCCCTTTAAATTCCCTTCCTCTAGCTGCCCATGGAGGTGTGAGCTGGATGTCTTCCCCCAACCCTTCTAGATCCACTCTGACCTGTACGGACCACACCACCAGGCTCTCTTTTCCAGGGCTTCTGGGTGGGTTGGGCCACTCTAGGGTATAGGTAGGCAACGGGGGTTGGAGGGTGAGGGGTGGGGGGGACAGGGAGAGTGAGCAGAGCTGTGTGCGCCCCCAGTTACCTCTGTGAGGCTGCTGCAGGGGGCTGCATCCTTGGATCCACTCTGGTACCCTGTCCATTGAGTTCCCCCACCCTCACTCCCGTTTCTGACAACTGCTCCTCCACTGTGCCTTCTTGGGTTTGGCGGGGTGGGGGTAGAGGCCTTCCCTTGGAGTCTCTTTTCACTGCTCGAGCAGTCTCTTCTTTGAAATTCTCCTCAAATTATCCCCATTTAAGAGCTGTTCCCTGTGTGGATTACTATTGTATTTAAATCAATATTTGGTGTGTTTATTACGAGGACCATATAAAACATTATTCACCTTAAAGACAAATAGTGTTTGATGATGGAATTTCCTTTCTTGATATAACTACCTTGGGGTTTTCTATGGGTACTTGCTATTTGGGATTCCCTGGTGGCTCAGATGGAAAAGAATATGCCTGCAGTGCAGGAGACCAGGGTTCAATCTCTTGGTTGGGACCATTCCCTAAAGAAGGGAATGGCTACCCACTCCAGTATTCTTGTCTGAAGAATTCCATGGACACAGGAGCCTGGCAGGCTACAGTCCATGGGGTCGCAAAGAGTCAGACACAACTAAATGACCAACACTTTCACTTAGTATTTACCTGAAGGCATTTATTTTGTATAATGCCCCCCCTTACTAAATCTTCCCATACAGCTTTCCACGCTGGCTGGAACACGAGCTTTTCTCCCAATTCTATTTTATTCCAGGAGTGTTACCCACAGAGTCCCCATATTCCTGCCCCAGTCAGGCATGGGTGTTCTCGAAGCTGGCTGCGCAGCTGTCATTTCCTTCCTTCTCTCTCATGCTGGAATTTTAGGTACTTTTTCTTTCTGGGTTTTCTCACTCATTTTGGTGGACATATCTTTCACTAGCTTCTTGAGAAAAGGTGTGGAGGTAAATTCTGTGAGACCCTGCACATCTAAAAAACATCTTTGTTAAACATTCAGTTCAGTTCTGTTCAGTCACTCAGTCATGTCTGACTCTTTGCGACCTCATGGACTGCAGCACACCAGGCCTCCCTGACCATCACCAACTCCTAGAGTTTACCCAAACCCATGTCCATTGAGTTGGAGATGTAATTCAACCATTTCATCCTCAGTCATCCCCTTCTCCTCCTGCCTTCAATCTTTCCCAGCATCAGGGTCTTTTCAAATGAGTCAGATTAATAATTTGGGTATTGAATTTTGTGTTGAAAGTGATTTTTCCCCTGGACTGTTGAAGGCATTACTCCTCTGTCTTTTGGCTCTTGAGGTTGCGGTTTAGGAATTCGATGGCTTTTTTTTTATACCTGGTCCTTCGAAAGTCATTCTTTCTGTTTCTGAGCATTAAGTAGCTCTGTTTATCCCCTTTGTCAAGAAGTACCACAGGGATGAGTTTCTTTGTTCACTGTACCCCCTGGCTTCTGGGAAATTCTTTTGAGCATTTATTTTCTTTATGTTTTACTTATCTTGGCTATGCCCTGTGGCACGTAGGATCTTAGTTCCCTGACCTGGGATCAAACCTGGGATCTTGGTAGTGAAGCCAAATCCTAACCACAAGTCCCTTCTAAGTATTTCTCTGCTATCTTCCTCCTTTCCCCTCCCTCTGCTTACTCTCTTTTTGGAAAGCCTACAGTTGGAAGATAAGTATGCTAAGTTTATCTTCCAATTTTCTTTTTTCTTTCTTTAATTTAGTTCTCCAACCAGCGATTGAACCTGGGCCCCTGGCAGTGAAAGCACCAAGTCCTAACCACTAGACTGCCAGGGAATTTCCTTTTCTCCAATTTTCTCATCATTATCAACTATTTCCCATCTCCTAGTCACTTAATAGGCAATGCCAAAGAATGCTCAAACTACCGCACAATTGCACTCATCTCACACACTAGTAAAGTAATGCTCAAAATTCTCCAAGCCAGGCTTCAGCAATACATGAACCATGAACTTCCAGATGTTCAAGCTGGTTTTAGAAAAGGCAGAGGAACCAGAGATCAAACTGCCAACATCCACTGGATCATCATAAAAGCAAGAGTTTCAGAAAAAAATCTATTTCTGCTTTGTTGACTACACCAAAGCCTTTGACTGTGTGGATCACAATAAACTGTGGAAAATTCTGAGGGAGATGGGAATACCAGACCACCTGACCTGCCTCTTGAGAAACCTGTATGCAGGTCAGGAAGCAACAGTTGGAACTGGATATGGAACAGACTGGTTCCAAATAGGAAAAGGTGCACCTCAAGTCTGTATACTGTTACTCTGCTTATTTAACTTATATGCAGAGTACATCATGAGAAATGCTGGGCTGGAGGAAACACAAGCTGGAATCAAGACTGCCGGGAGAAACATCAATGACCTCAGATATGCAGATGACACCACCCTTATGACAGAAAGTGAAGAACTAAAGAGCCTCTTGTTGAAAGTAAAAGAGGAGGGTAAAAAAGTTGGCTTAAAGCTCCGCATTCAGAAAACTAAGATCATGGCATTTGGTCCCGTCACTTCATGGCAAATAGATGGGGAAACAGTGGAAACAGTGGCTGACTTATATTTTGAGGGGCTCCAAAATCACTGCAGATGGTGATTGCAGCCATGAAATTAAAAGACACTTACTCCTTGGAAGGAAAGTTATGACCAACATAGACAGAATATTAAAAAGCAGAGACATTACTTTGCCTACAAAGGTCCGTCTAGTCAAGGCTATGGTTTTTCCAGTAGTCATGTATGAATGTGAGAGTTGGACTATAAAGAAAGCTGAGTGCCGAAGAATTGATGCTTTGGAACTGTGGTGTTGAAGAAGACTTCCTTCATTGGAAGGACTGATGTTGAAGCTGAAACTTCAATACTTTGACCACCTGATGTGAAAAGCTGACTCACTGGAAAAGTCCTTGATGCTGGGAAAGATTGAGGGCAGGAGAAGAGGACGACAGAGGATGAGATGGTTGGATGGCATCACCGACTCAATGAACATGGGTTTGGGTAGACTCTGGCAGTTGATGATGAACAGGGAGGCCTGGCGTGCTGTGGATTCCTTTTAAAAAAAAAAATGGGAACATTAAAAAAAATGTTTCTGAATTAATTTTAACCTTACAGAAAAGTTTCAGAATTAGTTTAAATAGTACCAGTATACTTGCTATCTAGCTTCCCCTAATGATAATCTCTTGTATAGCTAGAGCAGAATTATCAAAACCAGAAACTTCACATTGATGCAACACTAGCACATAATCTACAGATGCTATTGGAGTTCCACCAATCTTCCTATTAATGTCCCCTCTTTTAAAAAATAAATTTTTTAATTAAAAAATTTTTGATTTATAGAAAATTGAGAGGATAATAGAGCCCTCTCATATATCTTACACCCAGTTCCCCTTTTGTAACATCATGTATTAGTGTGATAAATTTGCAACCATAAATGAAACCAATATTGGTACGTTGTTATAAAGACCAGACAGACTAGATATGCACACTCAGTGTGACTATTTGTGACCCCATGGACGGTAGCCCACCAGGCTTCTCTCTCCATGGAATTCCCCAGGCAAGAATACTAGAGTAGGTTCCATTTCCTACTCCAGGGACAGTCAAATATATAAATAAATTTTTTTTTAATGAATTTCTCATTTCCACCACATTGCCATTCCACTTCTCAATATTTAACCTTGGAGAAAAAAATCACATTTGTGCATAGGTAGATGTGTACAGACTTATTTTCTGCAACAGTATTTTTCATGCCAAAAAGCCAAACTGGAAACACCCTTAGTATCTATAAATAGAGACTTGGCTAAAAACATACAATGGGGATAGCCAACCTGGCACAATGTACAGTGCGATGGGCTCGTTTGTTTTAACAAAGTTGAGTATGAGAAGCTTAGAAAAAGCTCTGAGACATACTGATGAGTGAGGGGAGGAACTAATTATAGGAAAATAAATACGGTAGAGTATCATTTATGAAAACCAACAGATAAATAAAACAATACCGCATATTTTATGTGGGTACATGTATGTATGTATACAAATCTGTAAGAAAAAGATTTACAAGCATGCATTTCAAACTGAAAAAGTGATTTCATTCGGCAGGGGCTGGGATAGAGGGACTGGAGATTCAGGGGACAGGATTTCATAAGGTACTTGATCTGTATTGTGCTCACCTGTTCAATAATAATGTGTTCATGTGTTATTTGTATAATTAAAAACAAACAAAATGCTGACTACAGTAACTAAATCACAAAACCCTTGAAAAGGGCCTACAACCTAGAGTAGAGACAGATGGCAGAGGTAAACAGTCAGTATCTGCCCTTCCATAGAAAATTCTGGAAAATGACAAGGGGCTATCTCTCTCTCTCCCATAAAATATAAATTCTTTTCTAAAAGTAGCCTGAAACTAAGGCTTGCTGACTGCTAATAAAAGCAAGTAAGGTGAGTAATGCAGTAACTTAGAATCTACATGCACAGTGAGTACCATATACCCACCCCCGACCTGTATTCTATAGTTAACATCTGACCAGACCTGCTCTCACATTACATTACTAAAGTGTAAAATCTCAGAATACCCTGCTGCTTTGATTCTTTTCTCTGCTGAGCTGTAGGATGGGTATTCGACCTGAGGAAAGCAACTAGTAGTCGAGGACAGTCCAGGTACCCCAAGGCCTATGCTTTCTATTTCAACCATTTGATGACTGAGGTGAGAAGGGAGACAGCCTTTCTGTATCACGGTTGTTCAATGTGTAACTAAAGGTAAAGGGTATACAGGGCTTTCTTGGTGGCTCAGATAGTAAAGAACCCATCTGCCTGCAATGTGGGAGACCTGGGTTCAATCCCTTGGTTGGGAAGATGCCCTGGAACAGGAAATGGCAACCCACTCCGGTATTCTTGCCTAGAGAATCCCCACGACAGAGGAGCCTGGAGGGCTACAGTCTATGGGGTCACAAAGAATTGGACACGACTGAGCGACTAAGCATATAGCACAGCACACAGCACAAAGAGTATATAAAATACCTTCAAATTTGTACCTATTTTCCTATGGGGAAAAATAAAAAAATAAAAATAAAACTAGAGTCTTGGCCTTATTACATTAAAGGGAAAAAAAGATTAAGATGATAATAAGCCAGAAAGCTAAGTCACTAATCAAAGACAGAGACACAAATACAATTAGTGTTTTGGGCAAGTTGCTCTGAGGATTCTTGGCTAATCCTGAGACTTCCAGAGGCTTCGCATGGGGAGCCGCATTTCAGCCGGGACACAGAAAGGCACTTCCTGCCACTGCTCTCTGGTTTTTTGTGTAGCTTGACTTAAGACCGTGCAAAATAAACAATGGAATTTTGCCCAGGCGTCACATTCCCTTCTGGGAGGAAATTACTACACTGGTGTTTCAGCTCCTCTGTTTTGGAGTATATTTTCTGGTATTTTAATTTTTAAATCCCCTAGTCCTTCCCCTGCCTTTTAGGAAAATTACTTGTGTTTTCTAACTTTATAGACTCAAAGCTGTACCTTTTGAAAGCCTCTCTCTGACTTAGAAAATCTGCACAAACAGCAGAGAAATCAGGCCAAGAGAGATTTAACTCCCCCATCGAATGCACATCATCTAAGCACCTGGAATCATGCTTTACATGCACAGGGGAAAGCATGTTATAAAGCAGCATGCGTGGTGTGATTCTACTTGTGCAAAGGGCATGTTATTCATGTGGAGAATCTCTGGAAAGGAGAGGAGCATCTCGGGGCAGTGGGAGGGCTGGCAATTCATTTCTCCTCTGTACTTTCCTGTATGGTTAACAGTTTAAATATTGAGAATATATAATTTTTATAATTAAAAAGAATATTTTCATTTTGAGGCAATAAAAATGGAGGGTAGGCAGTAAAATAACTGGAATAGAAGAAACTGCAAGTAGGAACAACACGGATGCAGTCAGACTGAGGTTCGCACTCAGAATCCTCACAGCCTCAGGTGCTGTTCTGTTCCTTATCCATCCCCTGCCAGACCATGCCTCCTGGCCTGCCCCCTCCTCCAGGAGCCTTCTGTCACACCCTCTTGCCTTTCAAAATTCTGTTCTCTATAGAACAGCCAGAGTCATGTCCTTAAAGTGAAAATCTGAACTGTAGTTCCCCTCAACTTAAAACCTACAGTAGTCTCCAGCTGCACTAGATAAAAACCCAATCTTGTCACAACCTGGAGGCCCTGACTGTTCTGGCCTTTTGCCCCTTGTCCTTTTGCTCACTTTGTTGATAGTTCCCGGAGCACTCTTTCATGCCTCAGGGCCTCTGTATTTGCTGGTCCCTAGTCAAGGCCATGGTTTTACCAGTAGTCATGTATGGATGTGAAAGTTGGACTATAAAGAAAGCTGACTGTCGAAGAATTGATGCTTTTGAACTGTGGTGTTGGAGAAGACTCTTGAGAGTCCCTTGGACTACAAGGAGAGCCAACCTGTCCATCCTAAAGGACATCAGTCCTGGGTGTTCATTGGGAGGACTGATATTGAAGCTGAAACTCCAATGCTTTGGCCACCTGATGCAAAGAGCCGACTCATTGGATAAGACCCTGATGCTGGGAAAGATTGAGGGCAGGAGAAGTGGACAACAGAGGATGAAATGGTTGGAGGGCATCACTGACTCAATGGACATGAGTCTGAGTTAACTCTGGGAGTTGGTGATGGGAAGGGAAGCCTGGCATGCTGCAGTCCATGGGGTCACAAAGAGTTGGACATGACTGAGCAACTGAACTGAACTGAACTGGTGCTGAGACAACTCTTCCTGAGTTGTCTGAGACAAGCTCCACACATGGTCAAGTCCTGCTCCTCAGGGTCTCTGGGAGTGGGGCCAGAAATCTGCATTTTAAATATGTACTTCATAGAATTCTCATGCACACTTATGTCTTCCCAGGTGGTGGTAGCGGCAAAGAACCTGCCTGCCAATAAGAGATGTGGGTTCCACTGGGTTGAGAAGGTCCCCTGGAGGACAAAATGGCAACCCGCTCCAGTATCCTAGCCTCTGTATTCTCATTACTTCCACTCTGTTCTTGCCTGGAGAATCCCATGGACAGAGGAGCCTGGCAGGCTACAGTCCATGGGTTGTAATGAGTCTGACATGATTGAAGAAACTTTGTATGCATGCACATTCAAAGGTTCTGGCTTCTGATGAGCATTCAAGGGACAGGGAACTGAAGAACAAACTTCTGACATGTACCTGGAGTACAGCTAGACTCTCTCTGCCCCTTGTGAGGCCATGAGAGTTGTCTGGGTTCAGATATTCCTCAAGAAGGACCTGGGTGTGTCTAGTCACAGAAGGATGGAACTTTAGAGTCTCAAAGTACCTCCAACTAAAGCTATTATGGCCAGAGTTATAGCTAGGAAGATTCTTCAGGGGTGACTATTATTTATTCATCAATTAGTAAATTAAACAAAGTATATACAATAAATTCACTTAAGATGGGCTTGGAGATGGAGTCAGGAAGAGATCTGAAGCAAGTCCATTCAGACACCTGCCTCAGACACTTACTACCTGAGAACTAGAACTAGGACTCTGGAGGGCCCATGGAGGAAGAACCCTCAGAAGGTACTGGGAAAATTAAACAAATGCTCTCTGAGCTTATACTTAGGACAAGTTCCTGAGACAGGCTCAGTATGTGGAGGATATCACAGGAAGATGTGTCCAGATCTGCCCAACCCACCTAAGCGGGCTTACAGCCCCTCAGAGGAGCTTATCATGGTGCAAAGTGGTTAGGGTTGGGGTTTTTTTTTTTATTATTTTCAAGGAATTTACCTAGTTCTAATTGGCAGGAACGGAAATCAGAACTTTACAAGGAGGCTGTGGCAGGAAAAGCAATAGAGAGTCATTACTTTGCTGCCCTCTTCTCTCTGTGCTCCGTTTGGGAACCCTCTCCCACCCTCCCTGTGGCTCAAGGGTTGCTAGTCAAGGTGGTCCTGTCTCTCCCTGGGCCTTCTCGCCAAACTCTTTGGGGGCAGGCGCTCTTTTCACTGGGCTTGCTAACCTGGCCCAAGATGAGCCTTGTGCTGGGGATTCCCTGTTGGTCCAGAAGTTAAGACTCTGTGCTTCCACAGCAGGGGGTGGGGGTTCTATCAAAAATATTTTTAAAAACAATTTTTTTTTAAATGAAGTGCTGTACTATCTGGTTTCATTATGGCACCCAGCAGAGAAAGCCTAGGTGGTGAAGAGAAAGCGTCCTAGTGATATCATACAAGCCTCTAGATCCAGACAGACCTGAAGCTGGATCCACTCCTAGTCTTCCCACCATAGGTGCTAATCGATCTCCTTATTGCTTCAATTAGTTTGAGCTCTGTGTCTTCTCTTCTAATAGAAAGAGGCCTGACGCAGGCACGCACAGGCCTTTGTTTCTTTTGTTATTGTTCCAAGTCTCCAAATAAAAAATGTGCTATTGGCAGAAAACTGTCTTTGTAATGTGATAGTGAAAGCCAATCTCGGAACATAGATGGGCAATGTTAACAGTCCTACAGAGTGCGGGCTTCTGTAAATACCGGGCCAAGCACAACCCTCCCATTAGTAGCTCTCCAAGGCTGGTCTCCTGTGGGGAGTGTTGCTGGCTCTTTTGATCAAATGCTCTGCTCCCCAACTCTCTAAAAACTCAACAATACAGAACTCATCATTCCAGACTTCCTCCTTTCCATACTTGTAACTCCTTTCCCCAAGAGTGAGAAACCCAGCTCCCATTATCCTCCATATACTTACTTCCTTAAACCTATAATCCACAGAAAATAGTTTCAGAATTGCTAATTCACACAACTACAAAAAGCAAGTATACTAAGTAGAGTTCAATTTTTGTTTATAATTTGTTATCAGTAGTCTGAGGGGATGTAGTCAGAACACAGTGTGCAAAAAGTCATAATGGTATACTCAGGCAAGCGTAACTCCTGCTCTCATTCCTTCCACTCTGTTCTTATGCTCCCATCCCCTCCAGCCACCTCCACTCTCTGAAGGTAACCAATCTCATTTCCTGGATTATCCTTCCTGTGTTTCTCATTTTAAAAGTAAGTAGATACATCTGTGTTTTCTTATTTCTTCTTTTCACACTTTCGTACTTTTCTTTGTTCATAATATGTATTACTAATTGTATAATAATTAATACTGTACATATATATAATAATATGTATAATATCACTTAATAATATATATCCTGGACATCATTCATCAGATCATAGAGATATTTGATCTTTTTTTTACAACTGTGCAGTATGCCACTACATATACATACTACGCACATTATTCAACCACTCTGCCACATGTGGGCATTTAGGTGGCTTTCAATATTTTGCAATTACAAACAGTGCTTCAAAGAATAATCTTGTGCATAAGGATTTTTATGTTGTTGGAAATGTTTCTTGAGAGTAAATCCCTAGAAGTTGCATCAGTTCAGTCACTCAGTCGTGTCTGACTCTTTGCGACCCCATGAATCGCGGCACGCCAGGCCTCCCTGTCCATCACCAACTCCCGGAGTACACCCAAACCCATGTACATCGAGTCAGTGATGCCTTCAGGCCATCTCATACTCAGTCGTCCCCTTCTCCTCTTGCCCGCAATCCTTCGCAGCATTAGGGTCTTTTCCAGTGAGTCAACTCTTCGCATGAGGTGGCCAAAGTATTGGAGTTTCAGCTTCAACATTAGTCCTTCCAATGAACACCCAGGACTGATCTCCTTTAGGATGGACTGGCTGGATCTTCTTGCAGTCCAGGGACTCTCAAGAGTCTTCTCCAACACCACAGTTCAAAAGCATCAATTCTTCAGCATTCAGCTTTCTTCACCGTCCAACTCTCACATCCATACATGACTACTGGAAAAACCATAGCTTTGACTAGATGGACCTTTGTTGGCAAAGTAATGTCTCTGCTTTTTAATATGTTATCTATGTTGGTCATAACTTTCCTTCCAAGGAGTAAGCGTCTTTTAATTTCATGGCTGCGATCACCATCTGCAGTGATTTTGGAGCCCCCAAAAATAAAGTCTGTCATTGTTTCCATTGTTTCCCATCTATTTGCCATGAAGTGATGGGACCGGATGCCATGATCTTAGTTTTCTGAATGTTGAGCTTTAAGCCAACTTTGTCACTCTCCTCTTTCACTTTCATCAAGAGGCTCTTTAGTTCTTCTTCACTTTCTGCCATAAGGGTGGTGTCACTTGCATATCTGAGGTTATTGATATTTCTCCTGACAATCCTGATTCCAGGTTGTGCTTCATCCAGCCCAGCATTTCTCATGATGTACTCTGCATGTAAGTTAAATAAGCAGGGTGACAATATACAGCTTTGACGTACTCCTTTTCCTATTTGGAACCAGTCTGTTGTTCCATCAAATGTTAAAAAAATATGTGATTTTCTCAGAAGCTGTTGCTGCTGCTGCTGCTAAGTTGCTTCAGTCATATCCGACTCTGTGTGACCCCACAGACGGCAGCCCACCAGGCTCCGCCGTCCCTGCGATTCTCCAAGCAAGAACACTGGAGTGGGTTGCCATTTCCTTCTCCAATGCATGAAAGTGAAAAGTGAAAGTGAAGTCACTCAGCCCGTTCTGACTCTTCGGGACCCCATGGACTGTATGTAGCCTACGAGGCTCCTCTGTCCATGGGATTTTCCAGGCAAGAGTACTGGAGTGGGTTGCCATTGCCTTCTCCTAGAAGCTGTTTGAGTTCCCTTTATATGGCTTCTACTAATCACACTTTACAGCAACATATGAAAGTGCCTATTTCCTCTAGCCTTGCCACCAGAATACTGTGTCAAACTTTAAAATTTTTGCTAACCTGACAAGGAAGAAATTTTATCTCAGCACAATTTCTTAAAAAAAAGTATCTATTTATTAAAAAAATTTTTGATATACAATTCCATGAACTTTAACATATGTATAGATTTGTTTAACCACAGTCAGGATATAGAGCACTTCCCCAATTCCCTCATGTTGTCCCTTTTTGGTCAAACACTCTCCCCACTCATAAATTCTAGACATCACTAACCTGTTTTCCATACCTGTATTCATGACTTGTCCACATGTCATAAATACCTCGTGTCATAAAGAGTCATAGAGTATGTGACCTTTTGAGATTTACTTTCGTGCTACATGATGTCTTTGAGATTCACCCATGTCATTGTGTGCACCAATAGTTTGTTTTTTGTTGCATCCTAATGTATGGATGCACCACAACTGGCTTATCTATTTATCCACTGAAAGACTTGGATTGCTTCCAATTTTTGCTGATTATGAATAAAACTTGTATAAATAAGTATTTTTTTAGGAAAATACTTAGAAATGGGATAGCTGAACCATAGGGTAAACATAATGTTTAAGAAACTGAAACTATAAAACTCCTAGAAGAAAACATAGTTGGTAAGCTCCTTTATACTGGTGTTGATGATGACATTTTGGATTTGCCACCAAAAGCAAAAGCAACAAAAGCAAACCTAAATAAGTGAGAATTCAATTAGAAAAAGCTTCAGCACAGCAAATGAAACCCTCAACAAAATGAAAAGCCCACCTACTGAATAGGATAAAATATTTGCAAATCATATATATGATAAGAGGTTAATATTCAAAATATATAAACAATTCATACAACTCAACAGTAAAAATTAATAAATAAATAAAACCAACAATCTGATTAAAAAATGGACAGAGGAACTGAGTAGATATTTTCCTAAGAAGATATACAGAAGGCAAAACAAGTAATCATTTTAAAAATTTTATTTTTGCAGTAATAGTGCAAAGAACCAAGGTCATCTTTAAAGATACTTAAAGGGGACTTCCTTGGTAGTCCAGTGTTAAAGAATCCGTCTGCTGATTTAGGAGATCATGAGTTCAATCCCTGCTCTGGGAAGATTCCACATGCCATGAAGAAATTAAGCCTGTGCACCACAGCTACTGAGCCCACAAGCCACAATAAACGAAGCCCATGTGCCCTAGAGCAAGAAAGAACCCACTCCTGCAGCAAGAGAAGCCACTGCAACAAGAAGCCCAAGCTTGGCAACTAGAGAAGCAGCAAGGAAGCTCATTGCAGCCAAAAACTGAAAAAATATTAAAACAAAAAAAAATTTTTTTAAAGATACTTAAAAGCTTTGTTATTAAATTTCTGAACATAGTTTGAAGTTTTGAGATAATTCATCAAAAAAGTAAAATTTTCCCTAAATTTCAATTTCCAAACTTATATTGAATACACACACACAAAACCATTTTGGATTTCATTTAACTTTACAGGAATTTTTGGCCTTGTTAAAATAGCTCTAAGGTTTTTCTCTATTGTTCATCTCTTAGTAAGAATGGTTTTCCAATGTTTTAAAGCTTTGGTACCCTCTTGGAAAGCTAGAGCACAGTGGGAAAATGATGAAGCAATCAAAGAAGTGTAGATTATGAGAAAAACCTGTTAGCGGACTTATTGTTATTACTCATAGGATGATTATTACTTGCAAACCTATTATTTGCAGCGATTACTTTGAAAATTGCTAAGAAAAAAATGTTTTCATAACACTAGAAGTAACAGTAGTAGATAAGTCAAGTTCCTTGCCTGAGTACATAAGTTATGGGCTAAATATGATCCGGTTCTTGCTTATTTAGTAATATTCAAACATTTCAAAGCTTGCAGCACTTTCATTTCACTCTTCTCTCCTTTTCCCCACTCTATAATCTCCCTCTCTCGTTTCATTTCCACTTGCCCCCACTCTCACCCAGACCCTCAATTTCAAAAGCACATACTGCACCTTTAGATAGGTTAATTCCCTCAATCCAGCTCTTTTTTTTTTTTTAAACCTGTGTCCTGCTTCTATCATCCTAAACCAAGCTGCAACCCTAATTCTATAGCCAAACATGGCTCACTATTTACCACCATATCAAACTGAACTTCCTTGGGCTTTTTCTGTATCTACTCTCAACAGGCAGGACTGGCTACAAAATTTTAGGCGCTCACTGAAAAATGAAAATGTGGCACCTCTTGGTCAAAGAATGTCAGCAGCAGAGCATTAAACCAAACGCAGGGAGGGCCCTGTGTAACTGCATGGGGTTGCACGGCCATGAAGTTCGCCCCTTCCACCCTAATGAGGCCACTGTTTGTGCTGTCCAGCTTTGGAGTCTTCTCACATGTTGTCCCCTCACCTGGAACACCCTTCCACTAGCACCCAGCTCCTTCCAACATTAAGCCTTACTCTTTTCCCACTGCATCTATGTTGGGCAACAAGTTGAGGACTAATCTTTACACATCTCTCTGGTCCTTCCCCTCCTAAAGCCTACAGTAGTCCTAACCATTTACACACATTAATTTTGTCCCTAATTATATACTTCCCTGTGTTATTTTCAATGTCGTTCATTCACCGTCTGTTGTGGGCCAACTATTTGCCTTGACTGGGCACTCTTTCTCTCTCTCCCTCCCTCCTCAACTGCACTAGGTACTGGGTATACTAAGTCCCCAAACAGTGGAGACCTTGTTTGACTTGTTCACCACTCCAACCCCAGAGATTCACACAGTGGCTCAGTGGCTCATGGCAGACAGATATTGAACAAATATTTGTTAAGTAATTGTTGAATAGTCTTTTCTCTCCACCACATGGTGAGTTCCTAGAGACCAAGAACTGTTTTTACTTGTTCTAGACTGTTGATTGAGAACCTACTATGTGCCACACATTGTTCCAGACATGAAAACACAGCTCCAGACAACTTCATTTATTCTATATTCCCTAGCACATTATCTCCAGCACATTATTATAACAAGAGCCAACATTTACTGAGTGTTTTATACGTGCCAGCCATTAGTCTAAATCTTACCTATCACCTTACTTAATTCCCCCAATGATTCTATGAAATAGGTCCCATTATTATCCCCATTTTATAGATGAGGAAACTGAGGCCTAAAGAGATTGACTAACTGGCCCAAAGTCAAACAACTGCTGTGGTTTGAAGTCAGAGGACCAGACAATATTCCAATTTCTTGACTACATGGCTACGCTGCCTCCGGTGAATATGTTTTGACTGAATGACTTGATTGAACTAGAGATCAAGGAAGGGCAGGGCTGGTGGCACCACAAATTCATAAATAACTATCAAAGGGGTTGGGCTTTATGAAAACCGACAAATCAATATACAACTCCTTGACCAACACCAACTGTAATAGGTGCATTAGTTTTTGCAAGCTTATGATACTGTAATAAAGCATAAACTATGGTATCATTTATTTCATTGAAAGCACTCAGTCATAAAGTGAGAGAGAGATAGGGAGATAGCCCACTAAGCCACCCATGGAGGCCTGAAGGAAAAGAAGTCTAAGTTCCTAAACGTTGGTAACTCTTTACTAGACTGACAGTAAGCAATAAACATATTTATTGGACTCAATAAAACCTGTTAACACCAATAAGCTTACCAAGGCATTAGCAGGGGAAAAGGGTGGGAATGAGAAAATAGGAGGGCGGAAAATGGAAAAGGTGAGTCTAATGGAATGCTGGGAGCCCCCAAGAGCTGCCTTGGCTGCTCTGCTGCTGTGGGTTCTTGCCCCAAGAGAAGGCAGAACAGTCAAAATGAGTATTAAATTTAGCCAAAAACACATGGAGGGACTTTCAGTCCTATGGGGCTCAGTGAAATGGAGTCAGCAAGTCACTATCTGTCACACTTTGATTTGGATTCCACATCAAGTAAATGGGCTAGCATACTGCAAGTGGACTAAAAACACAAGGCCCAGGGTGATTCTGTGTGTTGTGTCATGTTTGGGAGATTTATGCCACTCACATAAGTGTGTGATAAGTTGCACGGGGAGAAAGCAGCTATTAACACTGATTAACTCAAAAGCTGACCACCAGCACACACAGCCATTGTTTCCAACAGCACTTGTTAGCGATGGGCTTTGGCTGGCTGGCTTCACAAGAGACAAATGCCATTACAGGAGACCAAATAACCTTATTTAAGCAGTCAACAGATAATAGAGACGCTCCAGGTATTAGCTTGACTGCATTAGTTTGATTTGTCACTACTGTTCACCTTGTCCTGGCATTAATGGAGACAAAGGCTTGGAATTACCAGGAGCAGAGTTAAGCTATGGATTAGAGACAGCCTGCGTATTTTGAGGAAAAGATAATTTTATCTTGGGTTTTCATTTCCATTTTCATTTTGCATGACTTTTCCTCAAAGTTAAAGTCTAGTTTTCCTCCTGAATATCATATTCTCTCCAATATACTGACAATTATAATTGCTAACAAAAAAAATTACCAACACATTATTCCTTTAACAATACCAGCCTTTATCTTTTAGGTTTTTGGAAATGATTTTAGGGGAAATATACTAGCTACCGTGTATATTATCTTATCTCTTGAATATTTTCACATATTATAAACTCACCTCACAGTATTTTATTACATTGTTATTAGTATCTGAAAATATAAAAGTATGCACATATTACATTCAGTTATTTCTTCAATATGACAATTTCTGTTTTTCTGACTTCTGAATGCTACTTGTTTCAGTTAAAAGTGCATAATTTCTGTTGTAAACGATTTCAGTTATAAATATGTAACTTCGGTTTAACATAATTTATTTCAATTATACACAAAATTTAATTTTAAAAGCGTATAAATCTGTTATATTAAACTGTCACTGAAAAATACTGTTTCTTTCCTCACCAGACTTTTTATAGGTATAAGTTCGTTTAAGTAGAAAATAATTTAAATATATTATTAGTTGTTTATCAAGGTTTGTGATGCTGTTTCATTTTTTTCTAAAGTCTATAAGTTTATAAAGAATCCTCACACTTCTCAGACTTGGGGGTTAGGTTTAATCTTAGATAAATTCTACATAAACTATGATTAGTTTTTGAAAACTCTCAATGTGTGAAAAGCTCTAGTTTAAAATACTTAAAATATTAACATTTTGAAATAGTTATACATAGGACTTGCTAAGCCAAGCAAACATTAAGAACAAAACAGAACTATATGTCTGAAACTGCAAGATGTTGGAAAGATGCACAGACTGTCAACTGTGATGACATTTAAAAAATAACAGCAAAAACAAATACATATACGAGTGTGTGTGTATATATATATATATATGTATGTATGTATACATAAACACATGCTTTTATATACAAAAAGGTGTATAAAAATGTTTAATGATGGTTATCTGTGAAGGACGAGATTTGAGGGAGGTTTAACTCTACTTCTATACTACCTGAATTGTTTACAATATGTAAATATGACCTTAGGGATTAAATTAAATGGCTATTTGAAAAGCTTACCCATTACATGACCCTTTCCCCTCCAACCACTCCTGATGACTTCTAGCCTTCACCTTAATTTAATTTCACAGGAACCTATGAAGAGCAAAGAAGTACCCAGTGGATAAACTAACATAAATAAGGTTCCAAATTGCATATTACCGAAAGCAGTTCTTTATGTTAGAAAAAGCAGCTCCACATTCTGACAACAGAGACTTCCTTGGGAAACATTTAATGCCTCTGTTCTTTCATTTACTTCCTTGCTGCCCTTCTCTTCCTCCTCGCTTTCCACCCAGCAATAGTGAAACAGGATGCAAGCACAGCTTACTGCTGACACAGAGCTTACTAGGACACACAGCGGTCTTTCCTCCAAATTGTTCTCAGTAAATGGTTTTTTTAAAAGCTCTAAAATCTGAGTCATGCTACTTTTCCTCATCAGAAAATACAAACTCCTCTAACCTTTCTCATGAAATTAAAAATGAAAGAAAAAAAAAGATATATATAAAACTAGCATACATACAGTAATACAACAAGAACCTTCTACTCTGGTCCTTACCAGGAGAGAAAAGAAGAGCAGAAGAAAGGAAACGTAAAAGGTAGAAAAGAAAAGGGAAGCAAGGGAGAATTCAATCCAAATGGGTGAAGTTGGAATACAGCTTCCAGGAAACAAAGTCAGCATCCTCTAGCTTAAATTAAACAGAACATCCACTCTGGCCTTCCATTAATTAAATGGAAAACAAATCCCCAGATTCCCAGTAGGACTCCCTTGTGATGCATCTTAGCCTATTCCTGTCTTTAACTGACAGGAACCATGGCAAATGCAAAGAAAATACAGTTTTTGTCCCAGAAAGTGCCCTGGTTATTTCCAGTGACAATGTCAGAATATATACAAAAGATAAGACGGTCATCCTACCTCCTCAGTCAACATATTGTTTGTAACAAAACATACAGGTGATTAACTGGAAACAGATATAAGCCAGATGATCATTCTCATTTTGATGAATGAAAGTAAAGCATGATATTGAGCGGACTAGAAAAATAACTAAAATTTGCATTTATTTGTAGCTCAATTCTTTTGCGTGATCCAATACTAATGGCATGAATAAGACTGATGATTTTACATCTCTACTTTGGCATAATAACTTTGCTGAATAAAAAACAACTTGAAACTAGAGTGCTATAAGGATTTGTATTGATATATGGTGAGAAAATCTCACTGCTTTATGCCAGAAATAAAGAGAAACAAAAGATTCATGAATAACTCATATGCTATAATATATTAAGTATAATCACATTTCAAAATGCAGTTGAAGGGAACTTATTGAAACAAATCACATCTTTGTGCCATTCTTCAGACTATTTGACTTGAATTACTTTGTAAATGGAATCCAGTTGTAGAGTCAATTAGCTATGAGTTTACTGATTTTAACAAACTAATTTATTTAATTAAATCTGCTCACCAGAAATAACTGGCTTTTTCTGCAAATGTTTATTAAAATATATAGAAAAGGCCTTTATTGTAACTAACAGTGCCCAAGCATAACAGATACCATGTAATAACAGTAATTATTTACAATATATTTTTCAAGAAAAATGACAATACTCAGATTAAACACAGAAAACATTTTCAACACTTGATATTTCCATTAATTCTTCATGTTCTGCAACTGGAGGATAATTCCACATGTTTAGTTTTCTATTTATTCCAGGAGATTTGTGTTGAAATTTTTTTTTGCCATTAGAAACTGTGATTCTCTATGGGACCTTTTCAGCTTTGCACGTCGATTTTGGAACCAGATCTAAAATTAAGGGAAGACAAAACAGACTTCAGAAATGTTATTTTATTATTAAAATTTTCATTGCTACAAGTAATAACTAAGTTAGAAAATTTACCTGGATTCTGTCCTCCTCTAGGTTCAATTTTTGAGCTAAGTCTTCTCTGATATCAATGCCAGGATAGCAGTTTACTCTAAAGACATTTTCTAACACTTCAATCTAAGAATAAGGAAATAGTTATTTAAAATGTTGATCTTTAGTCTGTCATCATAAAATAGACTTTAATTTGTATACCAAAATAACTGCATCCAAATCTTGGGCAATTAATCTGTAAGCTTTCTTTTTTTTTAAACGAATATCCAGAAACTGTTATAAGGAGATAGAGAGAGAGAGAGACGGTCTATTGTTTCATTAATAAGGCTTCTAAACTGAGATTCCCAAAGTGGATGAATCCCTTTTTGCCCAACAGGGCATCAGTTAAAGCCTTTGTATTAAGATTATTGGCTGAAAAAACTTCCTACCTGGTTTTGAGTAAAAGCAGTTCTGGGTCTTCGGCCTCTATACCAACTCAACTCTCTTTTCAAAGAAAGTCTCTCTGAGGGTGAAAAGTAATCTTCGTATTTCAAAACACTTTCTTCCGGCACTGAGTGATCCAGAGTTTGAGGTAATGAGATCCCATTGGGAAGAGTTGGGACATGTAGACATAGGTTAACTTCTGTCCCTAAAAAGAGGAAAAATAAATCCCATTTTAGGTGTTCAATTCTATATTCTACAAAGTTGTATAAGAAGTAATTTCAGAAACTTGTCTCTAACTTTCCTAGTAGAATTCTTCTGGGTTTCACAGGAGACCAAAATCCAAAAAGCAAACAAAAACGAGAGCCCTATCTTGCTGATAGAGAACACATTCTGGCCTCTGAATGTCATTTATTCTTCAGTAAGAAGAGATTTAGAATATATATGGCAAATAAACCCAGAGGTCTTCTGAAGTAAATGAAGGCTCCTGGCATTTGTTGTGGGTGCACTTCGTACCTACTTGGATCTAAGGCCAATGTTCTTTTTATTTCCCATAACACTCAGATGGAGGCATTAAAAGTGCTAGATATTTCAATTATGTACTTGGATGAAAGTCAAGCTTTTCTAAGGCCAAATTAAACACTGTAAACAAATTAACAAAGAAATTTAAAAATTAAGTGGTGGCGTACCTGAAGAACCGCAGGTGTCTGCCCAGGGCCTGTGGGGTTTCGTGGATGAAACACAGTCTTTCTTCTGGTCCAGTCCTAAGATACTCTCAATTGAAAAGGGGCAGGGTGAGGGTTTGCTTTCCCCAAGCCGAGCACCTTCCTGAAGGCTAGGAGACATCCTCGCGTGGGCTGCACAGAGCAACAGCTCCAAGCCTCCCTGGCTGGCTCTGCCCCACGTGTCCGGGGCTGGACCTTCCTGCAGTTCACCTTATTGCTCCGCTGACAAGGGGGCTGGATTTAGAACGTCACTAATTAAAATCCTGTTTCAGAAAGTTTTAGCATGTCAATGCACACTGGCCCAGCCAGCAGCTCCAGGAGTTAATTGTTTATTTGTTTGCAAGTAATTAGCAACTAATGGCTACACCACGGGGGCCACCTACAGGGACAAAAAGCGTTATCTCTCCTAAACAGAGCACAGACTTAACTTTCTCAAAAGAAATGATGCACACAGACCAGCTCTCCTCTTTTATTTGAAATCATCAATGTATAAAATCATGCTTTTTATCCTGAAGTTTATACTTTCATGGACTCCAGTTACCTAAACATACAGGCAAGACAGGAGAGCAGTGAAGTAATAAATAATCTAATTTAAGTGAATTTTCTTCCAAAGTAATTGGAAAAATAATAATCTCTTAATGCTATTACAGTAATTCTGATGAAAATGCCTGTTTTTCACATGCATATGTAATAGTGACTGTTGTCAATGAAAACACAATAGTATTTGGAGTGCAGCATACTGGAAAAGGTTGGCAATGTTATTAACACTGAGTGTAATTTTCTTCCAAGTGCCTGGATTAACTCACAAGGAACAGTTGCACCAAGTATTTTAAATAATTAATGAGTTAATTCTCTTCTTTCATCTTTTCTTCTAAATGAGAGAGATACAAGTTAATATGAAGATTCATATATAACTACCTCCAAGCAACTTAAAAGTATGACTATTCAAACTTAAGGAAGAATTTCTCTCTCATCAGTTGCTTCAAAGAAAAATACAGTTTATCTTTTAAAGAAAAATTTTTGTTGATATTTTGAGAGACTGGATGGTTCTCATGAGGATAAGAAGACTTGTGAAAAATAACCAAGAACAAAATATTTTTATTTCATCATCCTTAGAAAATGTGAAATTAAAAGAGAAATATAGCTGCTAAATGAGAAGATTCTGAAGTGGCCACTTCTCACCAAAGTTGTAACACTTTTAGTTCTTGTACTCTCTTGCTCCTCTTCTTTTAATACCTTCTTGATGATAAATTTAAGTGCTCAGCTTTATCCAGCATTCAAACAACTACTGGACTTTCCTTGTGGGAAGAAGAAAAGTAGTGTGTGCTCAAGGAGGAAATAAATAGCCTGTGCAAGACGGAGCTGAACTTTATCAGATTTTGCCCTATCGTGATGTCACTTCCTATCACGATGTCACAAACACCAAGCTAAATTCCTCCTTATGTGAGCTTCAGTGTGGACAAAGAATTCACATACAAAACATAACATGCACACAAGATGGAGTTATAAATATACAAGTAAAGCCATTCTGACAATGAATAAACTAGTAGACATATATACCTCATGGAGGTTTTGCCTATAGTGTCTTGGGAGGTAAACAATGCAATGGTGGGGGTTTCCCTACTCTGGAGCAACCTGGAGAAAGAGATTGATTCAGGACCTTCCAGATGCTTTGCTTTCTTTTGAAACATTCATTCATTGATTCATCCCACAAATGGAAGAACATCTACTGTGTACCCAAAAAACAGAATAGGATCCTTGCCTTCATGTGCCCATGAAGCTCACAGTGGTGGCAGAGGTAGGGGGCAGTGAGACAGGCAACAAACAATGACTGTAAATATTAATAAAATAAATTATCTTGTACATTAACCAAGGATGGAAAAAGAAGAAAGATGAGCCAGGAAAGCTGGCTCCTAAGTAAGGGAGGAAGAAGGTTAGGCCTTACTGAGACCTTCAACCCCACAGACTAGGGCCCTTAGAGGCACACACTGCAGGATGCCACGACACAGGCTGAAGCAACTCCAGTCCCCAATTTCTTCTTTATCAGCACAGACACTGCAATATTTTTATTTATCCTGAGTTGATTTTATGTGGACTTAATACCATTTTACATCTGGATGAGTATATGAAAATAAAAGATAGCAAAGAGTTTCTTTAAAAATGTGGAGGCAATGTTTTCTCATATATCCACTCAACAGATTTTTACAGAGCACTTAACATGTGTCAGACACCATTCTAGGATTAGGAATGAACAAAAGCAAGGTAATTTTAGAGAGCGATAAACTCGCTGAAAGGAATAAACAAGGTGGTGGTGATGAAACATAATGGGGGTGGAAGTGGAGTGAGAAGATGGTCTTTAAGTACTGACGGTCAGGGAGGCCTCTCTAAGGAGGTGACATTTTAGCTGAGGATAAGAGAATGCTAGCATGCCAAGATCTTGAGAAAGAGCATTCCAATCAGAAGGAACAGCAAATACAAAGGTCTTGCAGCTGAAAGGTACTGGAATATTTGAGGAGGAAAAGGGCAGTTAGCCAGAGAGCAGTGAGTGGTACCAGATGCTAGTGTTTGGAGAGCCAGGCCTGGCTGGATAATGGATGCCTTTATAAAGACCTATAAAGACCGTGGTAAGGAGTTCAAGTGCAAAGGGAACCCGGGGCAGGGTTTTAAGTTGGGACTAATATGACAGTCTGAGCTGTTCTTACTCACAACATTTCTGACACCCAATGTATATGGGCTTTTCCACACCAAGAGATTCTCCAGTTCTCTGTAGACATCAACAGGGTATCCTACAATTCAGTTCTGATGCTAACTACCCAACAAGTTAAGGGCTCAGTCCACCAAGACTATAGATACCACTCGCAAGTCCCAGGTTGCCACTTGTACTTCTGAAGAACCGACTGTAAACTCAGAGTTCCCTTCACAGGTTCATTTGCTAGATCTCATACAATTCAAGAAGGCATGCTGTTTACGTTTACTAGAAAAGATACAATTCAGGAATAGATGGAAGAGATGTGTAGGGCAAGGTGTGAGGGAAGGGGCACAGAGGTTCCATGCCCTCTCTGGGCACACCACCATCCCAGCACTTCAGTGTGTTTGCCAACCTGGAAGCTCTCAGAATCCTGATCTCTTTTTAGTGAGTTTTTTATGGAGTTTCACTACATATGCAAGATTGATTAATCACTAGCTATTGCTGACTGACCTCAATCTCTAGTCCCTTCCCCTCCCCTGAGGTTGGGAGGTGGGGCTGAAAGTTATAAGCCTCCAATCTAGGTTTGGTCTTTCCTGTGACCAGCCCACATCTTGAAGCTATTGAGAAGCCCACCAAGAGTCATGTCCTTAGAATAAAAGATGCTCCTATCACTCTTATTACTTGGGAAATTCCAAGAAATTTAGTAGCTGTGTGCCTGGAACAGGGACAGAGACCAGATATATTTCTCTTCATAGCACAGACAGGATTTACAGTTTTAAAATCCCATCCTGGCTGCTACATAGAAAGAGTCTGAAGAGTGATGAGTGTAACCAGTGAAATCGAAGATCAACTGGGAGTTGTTCATCACTACATTCTCACTGAGCATATACTAATGCAAGGCATTGTTCTAGGTATGATGAGAAGAGAGATAATTGTCCAGGGGCAAGAGATGATGGCTAACAGCGGATCTGGGAAGTGGTACAATTCTTTAGGAGGTTGTGGGAGAGGAAGTAATTGGATAATTAGTTTCAATTCTTTCATCCCCACAATGTATTATATAGCTATCGTGGCCTCATTGTGGATACAGTGTACTTCCCATCACTCAGCTTTAGGCTTGCCCATGTGACTTGCTTCAGTTAACGGCAAGTGATGTGACTAGAAGCCTGAAATATGACTGGTTTGCCCTCCTGAGCTTCTGACATCACTGTGTGGTCATCTGTGGGGTAGCTGCTGACTCTCAGACTAAGCCCCAGAATGAATACAACGCGAAGGAGACCCCACCCCATCCTGCTTGCAGGTAAGCAGGCCAAGCACAGGCAAACTCAGCCAAACACCAACTGACCTGCAGTTTCATGGGTGAGAAAAATAAATATTCATTGTTTATTAAGCTACTGAGATTTCTGAGGTTATCTGACATACAGCATTGTGGAGGAAACAGCTCCTTCGTGTGGGAACAGAAAAATACATCTTGCTGATGGATTGGTAGAAATGAAGGAAAAAGAGGCATTAAGGATGACTGTGTTTGGCTTGAGCAAATATAGTGTCATTTATTGGGGTGTGGAAGCCTGGACTCGGGGAGGAAAGGTTTGGGGAGAAATGAAGAGTTTCAGTTTGGATAGCAAGTGGGCTACTGGATTTATGAGTCTGAGCTCAGGGCTGAATCTCGAAGTTTGTGCATCACTAGCACAAATCAAACATAATAAAGCCATTAAAAGCCAGAGGTTTGCATGAGATCACCCAGTGAATGGCCCTAGACACAAGAAGGATCTTAAGACCAAGTCTGAAGTATTTCAATATTTAGAAATTGGAGATGTGCTGGAGAAGGAACTAGAGAAGGAAAACAGGTAGTAAGCCAAGGGAAAAATCTGGAGATATGATAATTGGCCTGAGAGGAAAAAGGATCAAGGAGAAAGATGGCCACAACAATATCTAAGTGGTCTCACTGAGTCCATCCTTGATCCCTTATGCTTTTCTATCAACACAGTAGCCAGCAAGAGGGATTATTTAAAAACATATCAGTTTATGTCACAACTCTGCTCAAAAAATGGCTTCCCGTCTCAGTAAAAGTCAGTCTTTATAGCGTCATACAGGGTGTCACATGATCTGTCAGCTCCCCTTCCCTATTTGATCTTATCTTTCATCACGTCTCCCATGCTGACTGTTCTGACCACATGGGAGCTCTCCTCTTCCTGAAAACACAGGTATGGTTCTGCCTCAGGCCTGTACACTGGCTGTTCCCACTCCCTAGAATGTTCTTCCCTCACTTATTCTCACAGTTTACTTACTCTGTTACCTCCTTCAAGTATTTCCTTAAATATAATTTTTTCCAATAAGGCTTACTCTTTCAGTTCCTTAAAAAATTTCAGCAGTCTTGATGCCCTGTCTCCTGTCCTTTGTCTTATTATATATTTATCTTGTTTCCTGTTTATTGCCTGTTTCTTATCTTTAGAATTTTTGTTTGTTCTAGCATCCACAACAGTGCTTAGCTAAAACTAGATGAAATAATAAATGATCAGCTGTGTCAATGCTGCTAAGAGGCTGGATAAAAAGAAGACAAAAATGTATCCACAGATTTGTTAACAAGGCAGTTACTGTCAACTTTGGCTAGCTGGAGGGGTAGAGGAAAAAAAGCCAAATTTGAAGTAAACTTAGGAGAATGAATGAGATAGTTCTGTTACAGCAATACGCTGGGCCATATTCCTTGAAAGACTCTTCTACTATAAAACAATTGGATCTTGTATAAAATATGTCTTGATGTGCAATGCTGAGATCTGAACAAGTAAGGGAAATTTTGTTTCCTCACGACACGAAACAGTAAAAACCCAACAACCAAAAACTGAACTCAGAACTGGGAGCAGTGATCAGCAGACAAATGATAAATACAAGGTCACCCACAAGGGCAAAAATCCTTAATATCACTGAAACCAGGATTCTAACCCTCAGGCTAGTAGTAGGTAGGGGAGCTGAACAGAAAGTTCTCACTTGAGATCACTTCAATATTGGTTCCTGGAAAAAGCAGACCAAATGCTTTCTGGGAGAAAGCCTCCCTAATTTAGGTCACAAGATTGCCACAGATTAAAACTAAGCAAACATAATCTCACAATCAAAGAGAAGCAACCACATGCGGGCAGCCACCATGACAGGTATATAGAGGCCGACATGGAGAGGAATTAAAGTTTCCTGTCAACAGTCAACACCAATTTGCCAGCCATGTGAATATGCCACTTGGCAAGTGAATTTTCCAGCCCCATTCAAGCCTTCAGATGACTAAAGCCCTAAATGACACCTGACCACAATCTGAATGGAGAGACTACAAGGCAGGACTGGGTGTCTAAGTCATTACTGAATTTCTGACATAGAGAAACAGTGAGAGGTAGTAAATGAACACTACTGTTTTAAATTACCAAGTTTTGGGTGATTTATGCAGCACTAGATAATTTATCTAAAAAGCTCCATCATAAAAAACTGAGAACGGGGAACCTGTAGGGAGACAAGAACAAAAGATAGAACACAAATTACCAATATTAGGAATAAAGAGGTGATACCACTATAGAGACTATAGACATTAAAAAAAAGAATATAATGAACAACTATATACCAGTAAATTCAACAGCTTACATGAAATAGGCAAGAATCTTAAAAAAAAATATGATCACAAAAACTGAAACAACATGAAATGGAAAACATGACTAGCTACATATCTATTAAAGAAACATAATTGGTTATTAAATTCTTCCCCACAGAGAAAACTTCAGGCCAAGATAACTTCACTGATGAAGTTTATCAAACATTTAAAGAAAATCTTACACAAACACCAATCTTAAACAAACTCTTTCAGAAAATGGAAGAGGAAGGACCCTACTAAATTTGTTTTATGAGGTTTGAATAACCCTGCTAACAAAAAAAATTTTTTTTTTACAATTATAGACAAATACCTCTCATGAACACTGACATAAAAACTTTAAAATATTAGCGAGTTGAATGTAGACACATATAAAAAGGATAATACATTATGGCTAATTAATGACCACTATAACATCTTTACCAATGATTTCAAAATATACCAATCAATCAAGAAAAGGGTTGTGAAACCTTCCACATAATCAATTCTCAATATCTTTCAACACTTATTTTGAAATAAGAAATAAAACCCTGACACACTGGCATTGAAGAAAAGAGATTGTAGGAATTGTAAAATTGGAAGTCTGTATTTTAAACATCAGTATGTACAAGATGAAGTAAAAATGAGATGTTTATGTTTTATTTTGCTCTAGTAACTTGTAAATTAACTCAGGCTTTGTTAACATTTTCTAATTATGTATTTCAACTAAATCTCAAATCATTAACCATCAGGAAAAATGCCCAATGTCTTAGATGTTTTGGCAGAGTTTTCAAAAATCCAGTCATAGCACAATAAGAAAGAAAACTGGTCTATGAGTATAATAAGAAAGAAAACTAAGCATAAGAAAGCATACACTAAGGTTAGCCTCTTACTTCTGCATAAGAATAACACTGTTTTACTTGAGACCCTCAGAATTTTTAAATGTGTTTTCTAAAATATATAAAAGACTTCAGATTTTACTGTTAACACCTTCAGTATCTCCTAGAAAAATGCCAAAGTAGACATTTAATTAATATTTGTCAAATGAATAAATAGATGGATGGATAGATGAGACTAGGAGAAGGAGACATTTGTAAACACACATAAATGTTGTGTGTTTGCTATTGTTGCCATTGCTTCTTAATGTGTAAGAACATTTTAAGTTTTCTATGAACTACTCATATATCACTCCAGGGTAATCCACAGATTAGACATTATGACATTCTGTAACTATAATTCAATAAAAGTGAGATAGGGGATCCCTTACTTTAAATTGGGGTATAGGTGTTTCACAATGTTCTGTTCGTTTCTGTAGCACAGCAAAGTGAATCAGCTATATGCATGCATGAATCCCCTCCCTCCTGAATCTCCCTTCCATCCATCCCATCCACTTAGGTCATTACAGAGCACCAAGGTGAGCTCCCTGTGCTATACAATAGGCTCCCACTAGCTACCTGTGGGGGATTCATTTAAAATCTGAGCTTAAAAATTTAAATTCCTGAGGCACAATTCATGTCTGTGATACTCTGTCATTCCTAAGGCCATGAGCCTTCACTATTACTTGAAACACATGCTATAATCCTCAGTGGTTACAAGGTTTAAGAGAATAAGCTTTAGTTGCTTAATTGTGTCCTATTCTTTGAGACCCCATGGACTGTAGCTCGCCAGGCTCCTCTGTTCATGGGATCTTCCAGGCAGGAATACTTGAGTGTGTTGCCCTTCCTTTCTCCAGGGGATCTTCCCAACCCAGGGATCGAACTCGGGTCCCCTGCATTGCAGGCGGACTCTTTACCATCTGAACCACCAGGGAGTTGGGATTATTTCACACATATTTCTGTCTCTCCTGGCAACCATCACTGTACTCATCAAACAGAAGATATTAAATAAAGATTTGTAGAAGAGTTCACTCGATTTATATCATTTAGAAAACACTTTAGGCTTTTCTCAATCTCAAAAGATTATAGTTTCATAATTGTACATTTTCAAACCAGTCAAAATTGTTTTCTGTACAGTGCCTCTTGTATATATCAAGTTCTTGGTTTTAAAAAGTTGATACAAAATTACCTAAAACACTGATGGCTTTTGATTTTAAAAAATTCATTTAATATTTACTATGGTACATAGAGTAAAATGATAGTTTCCTTCAATTCTACTCCATTCTTACTGTCCAACCCACTGGCCACCACTATTAACAGTTTAGTGCTCCTTCCTATCTTTTTAGAATGCTTTGACATAAATAGGTAGCTGCATACACACGTTTTTATTCACATGGAGCCAGACACACATACTGTTCTGCAATGCAGTTCCCCCACAACGATGTGACATAAGCACATACAGCTCTATCTCATGCTTCAACAGCTGCCTGATGCTATATTAAGTGGAAGAATCATAATTTATTGAACTATATCCTTGATAACGGCACTTGGGTTTGTCTCCAATTTTTTAAACTCTAACAAAAAATGAATACCTCCTTAGCACATATGCAGGAGTATTTCCAGGAAAAAGTTTCTTTGAAGAATATATTATTTTTTGTCATCCAAAAATAAACCAGAATTTATTATGAAGAAAAAAAGAATATGCTTTTTGTGAATTCTGCCATATTTCATTCCAAGAAATCTTTACCAATGAACACTTCCACCCAGTATAGCCCATCTTTATGTCCTCCCCAGATTGATATTAAGGACAAGAAAATTCAGGGCTAGGTTAAATTAGACTCAGGATTTCCCTAGACTCAGTAATCAAAGATAAAATAGTTCAGGATTTAAGGCTTCCAGGGGCTCAGGCCTACAGGTTAGTGTCACTTAATCTAATCATTGTAGATTAAATTAGAGTTGTCAGTTAACTTGAGAACCTGATTGTCAGTTATAACATTGTTTCTGGAGGATAAGTGCATGGTTCTTATCAACTTAAAAACAAACTTTTAAGTCATAACAAACATGTATTAAACTCCAGCATGTATTAAGGATGTACCAGGTAACCAGGAGATGAAATGATTTCTGCCCTCAAGAAACTCATGATTAAGAAGGTAGTAATTAACATTAATTTTCTTAGGTGTCATGATGTGATTATGGTTACATTTATTAAAAGTCCCTCTAAAAGATTCTACTTAAATATTTATAGGTGAAATTTCAGAATGTCTGGGTTTTAGTTTAAAATACTTCAGAAGGGCTTTGCTGGTGGTCCAGTGGTTAAGAGTTTACCTTGCAATGCAGGGGACACTGGTTCAATCCTTGGTTTGGGACAATCCCACATGCCATAGAGCAACTAAGCCCGTGTGCCACAACTACTAAAGCTTGCACACCTAGAGCCTGTGTTCTGCAACAAGAGAAGTCACTGCAATGAGAAACCTGACCACCACAAGGAAGAAGAGCCCCCACTCGCCCCAGCTAGAGAAAGTCCACGCATAGCAGTGAAGACCCAGCACAGCCAAAAATAACTAACTAAATAAAATTATTAAGTAAATAAATAAAATACTTCAGGAAAACAAGAAAGAAAAGAAAGATATTGAAGCAAGTGTTGTAAAATGTTGGTAAGTGCTGAATTGGAGTGATGGGTATTGTCTCTAATGAATAAAAATATAATATCGTGGGTTCATTATTCTACTTTTGTAAATATAGGTAACACAATTCTCTTATTCTTCTAGGAACACCAATAAATAAATGCAAATTTTCAATATAAGAAAACAGTAAAGATGTGTGCACAAGAAGTTGTGCATGGTAACAACAAGGGGGCCCAAATCTGCTTGAGTGAAACTGAACAAGACTGATGAGTGGTAAGAGCCCAACTCTGGTGTCACACTACCTGGGTCCAAATTCCAGCACTGCTTCTTTTTAACTATGTGACCTTGGGTATGTAACTTAGTCTCTCTGTGCCTCAGTTTCCTCTATAATTAAACGGGGGTAATTGAGGATCAAATGAGATTAATACTTGCAAAGCCCTTGAAATAATCCCTGACACATAGTGAATGTTATGTAAATTATCTGCTATCATTTATTACCATTATCAATGTTACTAGAAGGCTTTCCAGAGATGTCTTCAGGTAGAGATGTTTCAAGAAAAGGTCAGAGAAAAGCAACATAATGAAGGCCAATTAGGTATAGGTATAGGGGTATGTCTGTGTTGGAGAAGGCACTGGCCACCCATTCCAGTACTCTTGCCTGGAAAATTCCATGGATGGCGGGGCCTGGTAGGCTGCAGTCCACAAGGTCGCTAAGAGTTGGACACTACTGAGCAACTTCACTTTCCCTTTTCACTTTCATGCATTGGAGAAGGAAATGGGAACCCACTCCAGTGTTCTTGCCTGGAGAATCCCAGGAATGGGGGCGTCTGGTGGGCTGCCGTCTATGGGGTCGCACAGAGTCAGACACGACTGAGCGACTGAACTGAAATGAACTGATAGGGGTGTGTGTGTGTGTGTGTGTGTGTGTGTGTGTGTGTGTGTGTGTCTGTTTGTTGAGGGGAGTAAAAGGGAGAAAGTAACTGTGATTCCCACATTTCTAGTTTCTGTGACCAAATGGATAATGATAGTAGCTGCCTGCCAATGTTGGAGACGCAAGAAATGAGGGTTTAACCCCTGGATCAGGAAGATCCCTTGGAGAAGGTAATGGCAACCCACTCCGGTATTCTTGTCTAGAGAATCCCATGGATAGAGGAGCCTGGTGGGCCAGAGTCCATAGGATCACAAAAAGTTGGACACAACTGAAGCGACTTAGCATGCACTCACACATCATTAACAGAAGGAGTAGAGATGAAAGAGAATTCACCACTTGAAAATTGTGTTTCTAATCATATAAACAAATGACAAAGTATTTAGCAAACTGAATTACCTCAGGATGAAAATATAGTTCCCTAGACTGAGAAGGTAAAAAAAATTAATGAAAATTGGCAGCATGCAGTTTAAATAAAGGTTCTAAAAATACTGTAGGAGAATTTATCTGGATTTGTAAACATTATTGTTATACAGTTCACACATATAACCCAAACAAATGAGCTCATTTTAGCAGTAAAAGATAACTGGAAATAAGATTTCCACAATCTAGCAACTCAGATATTAGTAGAATTGACTTAAATATATATTTCTAAATGGTTATAATTTAAAAAGGCAGCTATCATTTCAGCAGTGTTTTCAGTAGTACTTCAGTTAGGGTCTGTTTCATGTTTCCTTGTGATCTCTAAGGGGATGACACAGAACTGATGCTGTATTTTCATTATTTCCTATCAGGTAGTATATAATTTTGATTAGTCTCATTGGTGCTTTTAACTTTCAGCATTTGATTAAGATGGTGTCTGCCAGGTTTTCCTACTAGAAAGTTACTCTTTCCCCCTTTATAACATGGTATTTTTGTGGTGAGGTTATTTTTAAGCCTATGCAAATACTTTGCAACAAACGTTTTTGTTCATTTATTTATACCAATATGAACTCATGGTTTTCTATTTTATTTAAGGAGTTATAATTTCATTACTTACTGTGATGCTGAAATTTCCCCTGATTTGTCTATTTGAAGCCCCCTTCAAGCTGACTTGTGTTCTTTCCACACATCATTTTTTGATGTGGACCATTTCTAAAGTCTTTGTTCAATCTTCTACAATGTTACTTCTGTTTTATGTTTTGGTTTTTTGGCTGTGAGGTATGTGGAATCTCCCTGACCAGGGACTGAACTCCCATGCCCTGCATTGGAAGGGGAAGTCTTAACCACTGGACTGCCAGGGAAGTTCCTTGACACATCATTTTTGAGCACTTTCTACCTCCTAGCACAAGGTGTCTCAAGCATATCTTATTCTTTTCTTGCTCCAGACCTAGAGTCAGCCATTGCTCTGAGGAGTCCTATTTCTTTTTAATGAACAATGGTGTTTGGAAGCCAAGATATGGACTCAGATGTGCATCCACTGTTATTGGGGCATCTCTGCTCAAAGGCCTTCTCAATGAAAAAACAGTAAAGTTGCTCAGTCGTATCCAACTCTTTGCGACCCCATGGACTGTAGCCCACCAGGCTCCTTCATCCATGGGATTTTCCAGGCACGAGTACTGGAGTAGGTTGCCATGCCCTTTTCCAAGGAATCTTCCAGCTCAGGGTTCGAGCCCAGATCTCTCTCACTACAGGCAGATTCTTTACCATCTGAGCCACCAGGGAAGCCCATGGATATCTCTAATTCCAATCTAGCACTAGAGGGCTCAGTCTAATTGTCCCCCTTTCCATACAGTATTTGTAATTCCCTCTCTCAGTGAGAAACCTGGCTTTTTTTTATCCTCAATGTATTTACCTATCGCATGTATCCCCCTATGTAACCAAACTGCCACTGCTACCATCCCTTCCCCACAGAGATGCAGCCTGCTCTCCACCTGCACAAAAGCCCTTACCATGCTTGAACTACAAAACAGCCCTCTCAGGTACCCACACCCCATGTTTGCTCCAACATCCTATTGCCTGGGGGTTGTCTCTCCACCAAAATGCCGTTTTTGCCCATCTGTTGCTCTGACACCCTGCACAGGCTCTGGCACTGCACACCAGCGCACTCCTTTGTGGGGATGCCCTCCCCCGCTTGCTGGACTCCAACACCTTATTCTGGGCCCCCGTGTCTTACCACTCTGCATAGACTCCTACTTTATTTGGTTCTACCTAATGGTTTTAAGGGCTTTCCTAAAGCCCCTAAAGTGGTAAAGAATCTGCCTGCCAATGCAGAAAACAGGAGACACAGGATTGATCCCCGGGTTGGGAAGATCGCCTGGAGGAGGAAATGGAAACCTCCTCCAGTATTCTTGCTGGGAGAATCCCATGGACAGGGGAGCCTGGTGGGCTACAGACCATGGGGTCACAAAGAGCTGGATGTGACTGGGCAACTGGGCATGCACACATGGCTTTAGGGCTGAATTACTCAAAAAGGGAAGAGGAAAAACCATACACTTGTTTTTACACTGTCTTCTGTTATTAAGACATTATTTTTGACCCTATATTATTTTGACCATGACTTAGCTAAATCACTCATATAATTTTTTCTTTAAGTCAGTATATGTCATATATGTTTACTTAAAACAACGTTAATTTATACATAATTTATGATATCTAGTATCAGTAGTTTATCTAGCTTCTCCAACATTTGTTTCAAATCACAACCTCAATTAAAAGTGTCTTTATCCAAAATCAGGGTAGGAGTCAAAATCCTCACTTAGACCATTAGGCTTTACATCATGTTACCTCCTTTTCCTCCTCCCCAACAGATTCCTCCACCCTGGCTCACCCCTTTCCAGCATCTCTGATCTCTATGCAATCCTTCAAATAGAAAGGCTACTCCTGCCTTAGGGCACAGGGCCTCTACCCTGGTTGTTTCTCTTCCTGAAATACTTTTTCCTCAGATGTCCCCATCGCTCACTCCAGTGACTCCTTCACATTTTTGTTCAGATGCCACCTTTTCAATGCAGTCCACTCTGACAAGCTTATTTAAAATTGCAACTGCTCACCTCATTTTCCCTGTTTTCCATAGCACTCCCCACTTTCTAATATACTATATTTCTTATACTGCATATTACGTTTATATTTCATTGTCCTTCTTCCTAGCATTGCCACTAAACTGTAGCTCCACAAGGGTAGAGATTTTTTAACATTTTGTTCATTACCTAATATTTATTGAATGAAGACATCCATTTCCTGAGGCAGTTTAAAATCCCAAAACTAAATTTAGGGCACCATCTAGTGTTCTTGGAAGAATGTGCTGATTTACTGTGAGACTCAACTACATTGGTGATGGTTTAGTCACTAAGTCGCGTCTGACTCTTGCAACCCCACGGACAGTAGCCCGCCAGGCTCCTCTGTCCATGGGATTCTCCAGGCAAGAGTACTGGAGTGGGTTGCAATTTCCTTCTCCAAGAGATCTTTCCAACTCAGGAATAGAACCCAGGTCTCCTGCATTGCAGACCGATTCTTTACCAACTGAGCTACGAACAGCACTGGTATTCTCAAATCTCAGTAACTCTTTTTACTGCCCTCTGTAGTACTACAAAAAGTTAAAAAACAAAAAGTAAAATGATTTCAATACTTTACCAATCATGGGACTTACTGGCTTCTCTAACAGAAATCTCTTCTTCAATGACTAGCCTACTGCTCCCGAGAACTTCTGGGGAGTAGCAATGTCATGAAGGTCTATGTCTTTTGGCCTTTGGGAACCTCCCCTTTCCTTACTGCCAAAAAACAAAGACCGAAAAAACAGAGTAATAGCCTTTGCTGGTTTTGTACCTACATCATTTCTCCGGAATAACACAATATATATTGATTGATTAATTTTTATTTTTTTGGTTGCAAAAGTCTCTAAATCAAAGTGATAAAACACTAGCAAGGATAATGGTAATATTTAAAATACTATCCAGATTCTCTACAACAATGAGGAGAGTCTTCTGATTTAGAAAATAATGGTTTCTTTAGTTATGATAAAGAGGGGGAAATGAAGAAAATGAAAGCTGCTTTAAAAGCATTAAAACATTTAAAATTTAACAGTAAATAATGAAAAGAATACTTAGCTTATTTTTACTGAAAACTTACTTGTGCCCAGCACTATTCTGAAAGCTCATTAAACATCTTCCGGACTCTACCATGTAGGTTCTCTACATAAAGCCCCACTTTTTAGATGACAAAATGGAGACACAGAGAAATTAAGTAACTTGCCTCAAGTCACAAAACTAGTAAAGACTGAAGCTAAGATTCCAAGTCAGCTAGATTGGCTCCACAGTCCATGTCCATGAGCTCATGCTCATGTTTTTATTCACCTCACCAAAGAAACAGGAATAATGCTGCTTGGTTTCAAGATTCTCAGATTGGTCAAAAAAATTAGTTTACAATGTCCTCATCTTCCAAAAATGAATTAAGGTGACCATAAAAGAAACAGCCATATAGAATATAGAATTATCCTAGAAATAAAGTTTCATTCTTTTCAGAGTCAAGAAGTAGAAGCTATAGAATTCGCCTTTCTAAGGATTTATGCGTTAGCCATATATATATAATCTAATGGCAAACAGTAAAAACAACAATAGTATTAATATTAAGATCAAAGGCCAAAGGGTGGCTTGCACTGGTACAATGAAGAATCTGATAGTCCTGGTTGCCCACCCATCTCTTTTTGTAACACATTCCTCAGAACATTTTATTATACTCCCAACTGCCCAAAGCTTTTCCCACCTCTACCACTGGTTCAAATGTTTTAGAGTAGATGGAAGTGACTCAGGATCCCCAATTATCAATTAATATACTCTTGAATTTTGTTCAACTCAGTTGGACATAAGAAAAAAATCTGAATTATCTGTTAAAGTGAGTCTCATTAAGGAGTGATTTATTAGGAAACATCTAGAATTATTTGCAGTATACAATATGCTTTTAAAAGGAGTATGAATTACCCTAGAATTTGAGATTTATGGAGTCTTTCAGGGGATATTTTTAAGAAGTAGGATCCCCAAGCTCTCTAGATGATTCTGGAAACGGTGCCCTTCTCACCACCCTCAGCTGTAACTAAAGGCTTTTTCCTAAATGTTTACTAGACTTTTAATAGTCTAAAATACACGGTCATATGGGTAAGGGAAATGGTTATCTTCCATTCTGGAGCGAGATTTTCAACATATGGTTTGAGGATGAGCTGCTTTGGACTCACCTGCAAGATTCCCAGCCCTACCTCTAACCAATGGCATTAGACTCTTCCACTGGGCTGAAGATAGCATAATCTGTATTCTAACAACCTCCCCCAGATGACTTTTATGTGTGCATATGTTTGATAACCACTAACCTAGGGGGATCATTTTAAAAAGTAAAACATCAGTGTCATTTTAGTTATTGGATCCTTTCCTATTATATAATACCACAGACCAGAACGTCAAGAAGTATCATGTAAAAACCTAATTATAAGAAGATCAAATATAATTTTAAGAGACTAATAATTAACAAATCTACTTACCAAACTGCACATCTTTTTGTTGTAAATTATATGTGTGAAACGTCTCAGCGAATTCTTTGGCAGATGTCGTTTAATCCTGCCTCGCCGTCCATAAAATTAACTAGCTGGCCAGTTTTTTTACTATGCTACCCACACGCGAGTCTCTAGGAAACCCTGAGGCATATTCTGAACAAGCCTCATTTCCTCTACAAAAGAAATCAAGTTTGATCAACTGTACAGAACTTAGGCTGATTAAACTTATACTAGCTATCAAAGGAAACTGCAATCTTGCAACTTCAGGTGTGTTTTAAAACAGGAAATACAATTATTTTTCTGGATGAGCAGACTGAACAGTAGCCTAAAGCTACAGAATCCAAGCAGAAAGCCTTTTAAGAGTCTTTCTAGTTTTATAATTTGACTGAATTGCCTCTCCACACAACTGAAGAGTCAACTTGTTTTTGTTTGCTTTTTATTTATTTATTTTTTAATTTTTTATTTATTTATTTGGCTGTGTTGGGTCTTAGTTGGGGCATGTGGGGTCTAGTTCCCTGACCAGGGATCGAACCTGGCTCCCTCGCATTGGGAGCTCAGAGTCTTAGCCACTGGACCACCAGGGAAATCCCTTGTTTGCTTTTTAATCAGTTGACCCCAGGAAGAATTCCTTGCCACTCTCTGATAATATAATAGCTTCTTGAGAACCCTTTACAAAAATACAGTTTAGAAGCATGAACATACAAAGAAGGAAACCATTTAACTTAATGATAATACCCCACCCAGGTAATTCAGATACCTAAGATAATATTTCATTGGAGTTATTGTTTGGCCAAGTTAACAGGCCAAACTTCAGTTACACCGTATACTTACTCTTGTTTCTTACATTTTGTTTTCATTTGTCACTTATTCCTGATTCTTACCAATTGTCACTAACTTTCTTTTCCTTCACTTACAATCTAATCACAGTTCAACCAAGAATGTCACTTACGGTGAAAGTCTTCTTAATTCAGAGTCAGGTTGCATGCCAATGTGTTGACAGAGTAGACAAGAAATGTCCAAGGCCAGAGTTGGGTTGCTGAGATCTGTACCAATGCTGATGCGGGGTACATTCAAGCAGCTGGCAACCAGTAACACTGTAGGAACTGATTCCAAACTACCTTCCAGAAACTAAAGATCTCATATACAGGGGGACTTGCTGATGAACAATTTAAGGGGAGCGCTCTTACTGAAAGTTACTGAAAGCTATGAATAATCCCATGAAACTACACTGCAAGTCTACTTGGAAAAACTTTTAAAATTTTATTTTATTTCCCCTTTAAGAGATCCTGGGAAAATCTAGTATTTCAGTTTAAAGTAAGTAACTTCCATTCCAGTTACTGTATTTGGATTTGTTCCACCGTACCTGGATTCATTCCAATTTATCTGTGGAACCGGGCAACTAATAGTCTTTATTTGGCATTTCTTATATTTCTTGAATGAAAATGGGATGGACTAGTGGGATTAATGTCTAGGTATTTATAAGACACTAGTAATTCTGCCATTTTCTCTGTATAATGATTCTTCCATGAAAAATCTGGACACAAAGATGGACAAAAGAGACAGGAGTTCTAATTCAGATCAAGTTCTAGAAGTAGAGCTCACGTTATCTAATAAAAAAAAGTTAGATGTTGAGGAAGCTATTTAAGCATTTCTTCCAAAACAGAAATGCTAATCAGTTGCTAACATAATAAATCAGTGTACCCTGACTTTAAAAAGATATTTTCACTTATGATTAATAAGAAATATGGAAGTCCGATTTGTGGCACGTCAGTCTCTCAAGGACAGGTAAGAACTGATGAATTGGCAGCAAAGTCAGGTTTTTAAATAAATATATTGATAGTCAAGTGCTCAGAAAAAATTCTTTTCGAGTCTACTATCCACGAATTTACCAGAAAGTCAAGTTAACAACACAACTAATCTCGCACATATCTGAGTTAGCCAGCACCATTTTGCTGGAGAGGGGAGACTGGACGCTGCAGGCAGTTGGGAAGGTTATAATCTGAGGAAACTAAAGGCGCCAGCAGAGAGGCCTCTTTCGTGGTCTCTGACGAAAAATGTTGAGGGAGAAGTAAAACCGCCCCAATTTCCCCAGAATGGTCCTCACTCGAAGCTTTGGTTCCAGGAGACGCACGCTTTGCTGAGGTAAGACGGTCCCCTATGACTTATAGCCAATCGCTCGCGAAGGATAGGTGTGGAGGTGCGCAAAGAAAGCCGCCTCAGCCGCCTTCGTCTCCTACGAGTCCCTACCTCTCAGCCGAGCCGGGAGCAGCGAAGGAACCTCCGGGCCAGCCCCGCTGCGCTGACGGGCGTCGTCGCGAGCCAATGGGCGCGCAGAGAGGCGGGGCAGGCAGGCCGGCGGGGCGGGATTTCCCGCGCGAACGCGCGGCCGCTCTGCTCCCGGCGAGGGCGGCGGAGCCAGCGAGAGAGGGCGGGTGGGGGTCAGCTGCTGCGGGCGGGCGGGTGCGGGGAGCTGTGGGCGGCCGCCTCGTCTCTTGCCGCCGCCCTCCGTTTGCCACGATGCCGGGGATCGACAAGCTGCCCATCGAGGAGACGCTGGAGGACAGCCCACAGGTTAGGCGGCGGGAGGCGAGGGAAGGAGCGGGGCTGGCCGACTCCAGGCCTGGCGCCGCCGCGGCCGCAGGTGCCCGCCCTGGCCCAGGTGGGCGCCGCCCCCCAGTATCCCCGCCGGTCGCGGGCGGCGCCGGGAGCTGCCGAGGTCGGGCCGCCCTCCCGAGGCCCGCGTGGGCCTGCGTCGCTGGGCCGAGAGCCGCGCTCGGGGTCTGGGAGTCGGCGGGCGGCTATCAAACCGCCGCAGCGGTGACTGGTGGGCCCGGCGATCGCTACGCGCGCGGGGCTCCCTTGTATTTGACCAAAGATGCTTTTTAATTGCCGTGATGTGAGGTGATAAATCCAGATCCTGGAATTTTCTTTTCGAAAAACCTCTTCGGAGGAAAAGCAGGAGAAAAGACCCTGTAGACTTAAAGATTTCTGATCAAACTAGAGAAGGAAATGGACAATTTTGGGGGGGAAATACTGAAAGTCTGTTGATTTTAGCCCGTGCGGAAAGCCCTCGGCGAAGCCCGTCACGGGTCCCGGAGCCTCCTGGCCGAGTGACGGGACCCTGGGTGCAGCCGCTGTCACTCGGGCCGTGCACGCCGAGAGGTGGACGGCGCCTTTGCGGCTCCTCGGCCGCTGCGCCCGGGTTGCAGACTTGGCTCTAGTAAACTCATCAAAATAAAAGCCCCGTGTTTTGTGCATTGGAGATGATGCTGGTGTGGTTGCTCTAGCTTAAGAGAGTCTCTTCCTTAAGATAGGAAGACGTAACAGGGACTTATGTTTTCAGTACTGAAGAATGAAATCAGCTATGTTAAAAAAAAATACATGCTGGTGGGGGCTGGGACTTGGGCTGAGAAACTTCATCCCTAGGCCTGTCTTCTTGCACAATAAGGGATTCGAGACGATGTTGCTGTTGGGCTACCACTTAGAATGAAGACAGTTTTCTGAAATATTCATTCAGATCTACAGTTGCACATATTTCATGTGTCTTGATGGTTCAATATGACTCCAGAACAGGAGGGAGAGGCTAGATTCCACTTTCCTGTATGACTTGTCTGCTATGGATGCGGTGCCAGTTTTGACTGCCAAGTTGGAGTTGAGCTCTGATTGTGGAATTGATTGGGGTTTTTTTCACGCTGAAAGTTATCTTCACAGGCCCGATCCTTGCTGGAAATGTACTCTTATCAGCCTGTACTGACACAAACAGAGACTGACTTCTTGGCTTATTTTGACTGCCAGAATAATAGCCAGTTCAAATATTTAATGACTTCTGTGGTATAAAGTTATAAGCTACATGTGTTTCAGATGTTTAGCAAAAATTTTGTGGGATGTATTGGTCAGGTACACTTGGTCATTTTAATTTTTTATAAGACTCAACAGGCTGCCTTACCTTTCTTCTCTTACCTGGCCTGGCTTTTATAGCTGCTCAGAATGGGTTACACAGTGCCCTTAGCCATGACTTATGAGGAGGGCATAATCTGTTAATTTATCTAATTTCTTGAGTTTTTCACACAGTAAGTGTACAACTTGAGCATTAGTTGTTTTTTTTTCTTCTGTTTTTTATAAGCATGGCTGTATTAGTATTAATTTTTAATGAAATAGCCATATTGATAGTCTTTCAATTTCTGGAAGTAATAAATCTGAACTAGTTAATATTTATTTAGGAAAGTTAATTGGGACAACTGGGATTTAAGAAAGGGAAGACATTGGGAAGCAATTCTAGGGGAAAACTTGTGGCAAGAATCAAAGCCCTGGATTTGGGATTTAGGATATAAGGGTTTTAGTCTTTACTGACAGTTGGTACCTTCTACTTTATGGCAAGTCACTTAACTCTCTAAATTTCAGCTGTTATAGATAGTGAAAGTTTTAATCTTTGTACTTGATTATAAAAATAATAGTTTTTTGCTTCAGAAAAATTAAAGGTACAGAAAGCACAGAGTTACCTGCCAAGCACCCAGCAGCAAACTCTGTTAATAGTTTGCTTTCTTTTTTGTAGGTTTTTTTTCTTTCTCTTACACCTTTTAATGTGATTGAGATTATATTGTCCATAATGATTTTTATTTGGCTTTAACTACACATCATAACTTCAGTATCTTCAGGTATTATTACGTACTGAATAAACAACTCAAAGGTTGCGAGCTTCCTTGACTGACTTAATATGGTTGTCCTGTTGTTGGATTTTTATAGAGAGAGCTGAGATTAATGCTTTGAGGCATAAATTTTTGTTCTTATCTGGACTGTTTATCTAGCATCAGTTCAGTTCAGTCGCTTAGTCGTGTCCCACTCTTTTCGACTCGATGGACTACAGCATGCCAGGCCTCCCTGCCCATCACCAACTCCCGGAGTTTACTCAAACTCCTATCTATTGAGTCGGTGATGCCTTCCAGCCATCTCATTCTCTGTCATCCCCTTCTCCTCCCACCTTCAATCTTTCCCAGCATCAGGGTCTTTTCCAATGAGTCAGCTCTTCACATCAGGTGGCCAAAGTATTGGAGTTTTAGCTTCAGCATCAGTCCTTCCAATGAACACTCAGGACTGATCTCCTTGAGGATGGACTGGTTGGATCTTCTTGCAGTCCAAGGGACTCTCAAGAGTCTTCTCCAACACCACAGTTCAAAAGCATCAATTCTTCGGCACTCAGCTTTATAGTCCAACTCTCACATCCATACATGACTACTGGAAAAACCATAGCCTTGACTAGATAAACCTATGTTGGCAAAGTAATGTCTCTGCTTTTTAATATGCTGTCTAGGTTGGTCATCACTTTTCTTCCAAGGAGCAAGTGTCTTTTAATTTCATGACTACAATCACCATCTGCAGTGATTTTGGAGCCCCCCAAAATAAAATCTGTCACTGTTTCCATTGTTTCCCATCTATTTGCCATGAAGTGATGGGACCGGATGCCATGATCTTAGTTTTTTGAATGTTGAGCTTTAAGCCAACTTTTTCACTCTCCTCTTTCACTACCATCAAGAGGCTCTTTAGTTCTTCCTTGCTTTCTGCCATAAGGGTGGTGTCATTTGCATATCTGAGGTTATTGATATTTCTCCTGGCAGTCTTGATTCCAGCTTGTGCTTCAGCTAGCCCAGTGTTTCTCGTCATGTACTCTGCATATAAGTTAAATAAGCACAGTGACAATATACAGCTTTGATGTACTCCTTTCCCAGTTTGGAACCAGTCTGTTGTTCCATGTCCAGTTCTAACTGTTGCTTCCTGACCTATGTACAGGTTTCTCAAGAGGCAAATCAGGTAGTCTGGTATTCCCATCTCTTGAAGAATTTTCCACAGTTTATTGTGATCCACACAGGCAAAGGCTTTGGCATAGTCAATAAAGCAGAAATAGATGTTTTTCTGGAACTCTCTTGCTTTTTTGATGATCCAGCAGATGTTGGCAATTTGATTTCTGGTTCCTCTGCCTTTTCTAATACCAACTTGAACATCTGGAAGTTGTATACTGTTCACGTATTGTTGAAGCCTGGCTTGGAGAATTTTGAGCATTACTTTGGGAGCGTGTGAGATGAGTGCAATTGTGCAGTAGTTTGAGCATTCTTTGGCATTGCCTTTCTTTGGTACTGGAATGAAAACTGACCTTTTCCAGTCCTGTGGCCACTGCTGAGTTTTCCAAATTTGCTGGCATATTGAGTGCAGCACTTTCACAGCATCGTCTTTCAGGATTTGAAATAGCTCAACTGGAATTCCATGACCTCTACTAGCTCTGTTCGTAATGATGCTTCCTAAGGCCCACTTGACTTCACGTTCTAGGATGTCTGGCTCTAGGTAAGTGATCAAACCATCATGATTATCTGGGTCGTGGAGATCTTTTTTGTGCAGTTCTGTGTATTCTTGCTACCTCTTCTTAGTATCTTCTGCTTTTGTTAGGTCCATACCATTTCTGTCCTTTATTGAGCCCATCTTTGCATGAAATGTTCCCTTGGTATCTCTAATTTTCTTGAAGAGATCTCTAGTCTTGCCCATTCTGTTGTTTTCCTCTATTTCTTTGCATTGATCACTGAGGAAAGGCTTTCTTATCTCTCCTTGGTATTCTTTGGAACTCTGCATTTAAATGGGTATATCTTTCCTTTTCTCCTTTGCTTTTGGCTTCTTTTCACAGCTATTTGTAAGGCCTCCTCAGAGAACCATTTTGCTTTTTTGCATTTCTTTTTCTTGGGGATAGTCTTGATCCCTGTCTCCTGTACAATGTCACTGTACGGAATTTATCTAGCATAGAGCCTAAGAAGTTGATAACAGAAAAGAGGAAAACTTTTAAAGTTCCTGATATAGATGTATTTATTAGATTATTTAATCCTAATCAAACATTGCCTGCTAACTGCTATATAAAATAGAACTTGGAAGTTGTGAAAGACTGCCCTGAATTACAGTTATTATTTTTAGGTTTTTTGTGTGCGCTAAGTTGCTTCAGTCATCTCCAACTCTTTGCGACCCTATGGACTGTAGCCTGCCAGGCTTCTCTGTGCATGGATTCTCCAGGCAAGAATTCTAGAATAGGCTGCCATGCCACTTAGGGGTTCTTCCCGAACCAGGGATCAAACCTTGGTCTCTTATGTCTCCAGCATTGGCAGGCGGGTTCTTTACCACTGGTGCCACCTCAGAAGCCCCTCTTTTTAGTTTTACTTTACAGTAACTAAGTATTAAAATAGAGGTATATTTGTAAGTCCAAATCCAGATAATTGAAGAAAAATATTTTTAGGTTTATCTTGCTCAAACTGTACCATTCTGCAAAAGATATCATTTGTTGAAGTAGGAAATCTGAAGCCTATACTAGATACCTTATCCATGTTTATATATTGTTTTTAAGTCAGAAATTTCAATTTAGTAAGAACAGATATGATCTTTAAAAAATAATTGATTTTATGTGTAGATAAATATCAATGATTCATCCAAGCTAGCACTGGGAAGACAAACTCCAGCCCCAAATGGAGGCTTTTCTCTTTGGCATAATGTGAAATACTCATAGATTATGAGGCGTACTTTTTTTAATTCACATTTTGATATCTCTTGTATTGAGATGCCTCTTATACTTGATGTTGTTTTACTTGTAATTGCCTGCAAATGTACACACTTGGTTCTTTCTCCTAGTGACATGGCTGACCAAGTGCAACTTTTCAGTGTTCGGCCAGCAAATCAATTTAACAGCCACTTGAAGGATTATCAGTCTTGTTTTTTGTCTGAAAATATTTCTTTGACAGCTGGCAAAATGAAGCAAGTGTTGCATCAAAACTTGCTGACTGGTTATCAATAGTTTAAAAGAAAATACTGGAGATAAAAGTGGAGCGCTTCTAAGAAATATTTGTCACCTGCTCGTGGCACAGAATAATACTGGAAGTGAAAACATGGCTAATGATGACTCTTATGTCAAAAAAATACAGGAGTTGAAATTATAGGGACTTCCCTAGGGGTCCAGTGGTTAAGACTCTGTACTTCCAATGCAGGGAGTGTAGGTTCAGTTCCTGGTCAGGGAAAGAAGCACGCAGCATGGTGCAGCGAAAAATAGTTGAAATTTTAGAGTTTTATTAATTTAGGCAACTTGTGTTTTCTTTTTGTGTGTTTATATGAGAGTTATATATAAAACTCTGCCAAAGATCTGTTCCCATGAATATAAAGTAAAAACTTCAAAACAAAAGAAAATCTGAATTCATAGCTTAATTGCCAGCATTATTTTGTTTGTTATACATGCATGCTCAGTTGCATCCACCCCATGGACTGTGGCCCATCAGGCTCCTCTGTCCATGGAGTTCCCTAGGCATGAATACTGGAGTGGGTTGCCATTTCCTACTTCAGGGGATCTTCCCGACCTAGGGATTGAACCTGGGTCTCCTGCATTGCAGGCAGATTCTTTACTGTCTGAGCCACCATAAAACTGGTGCAGCTCATAGTGGATGTCATCATAGATTCTATGAAATGGTACCATATTGATAGCATTTGTGTAAGCTGCTAACTTTAAACAGTCATTATACAGTTTTGAACTTGATACCATGAACTTAAAAACACAGGGAAGCTGTTTCAACCCTATTTGAGGCTAAGAACATCTTTTTAAGTTTACTACATGTTTTTGCATAATGTTTTATTCCTTGAATTACAATGATCATTTTTGAAGATAAAAAGAAAAACCTAACTGTCAGATTTTTCTTAGGAATGGAACTACCTAAACAAGATTTCATGACGTTTTCCTTTTTACATCTTAAAATAGCACTTGGGGAGTGGGAGTAGGGCACTAGAGCCAAAAAAAAAAAAAAAGAAAATTCTGTCACATTTAAGTCTCTGAGGCATACTTTGGTGTCTTTTCAGATTGTATAAATTTTTTCATTTTTAAATCTCTGGGGCATTGGGAAGTACAGGACTGAGATAAACTGGATTCATATATTAGCATAATTTTGTGCTGATTTTTTTTTTTAATTATAGTGACTTAGCTGCTTCAGGAAATAAGACGCTAAGGAAGAAGTTGATTTTTAAAAACTAATTTCTAAGGCTAAGGTGTAAATTAATTGTACAATAAAAGTAGACCCTGATGCTGGGAAAGATTGAAGGCAGGAGGAGAAGGGGACGACAGAGGATCAGATGGTTGGATGGTGTAACCAGCCCCATGGACATGAGTTTGGGCAAGTTCCGGATGTTGGTGATGGACAGGAAGGCTTGGCATGCTCCAGTCCATGGGGTTGCAAAGAGTTGAACGTGACAGAGCGACTGAATTGACTGACAATAAAAGTACAAAGTTGCTTTTTAGATTTTAAGCTATAATTATCTCAATAATTGTTGAAATTTAATTCTTCCCCTGCCTATGGGATATAAAAAGGTGATCATAGTTTGCCTTAATATGCTGTTTCCTTATCTCTAACAGTTCAATTCAGTTCAGTTGCTCAGTCATGTCCAACTCTGCGACCCCATGAATCGCAGCACGCCAGGCCTCCCTTTCCATCACCCGCTCCCGGAGTTTACCCAAACTCATGTCCATTGAGTCGGTGATGCCACCCAGCCATCACATCCTCTGTCATCCCCTTCTCTTCCTGCCCCCAATCCTTCCCAGCATCAGGGTCTTTTCAAATGAGTCAGCTCTTCGCATCAGGTGGCCAAAGTATTGGAGTTTCAGCTTCAACATCAGTCCTTTCAATGAACACTCAGGACTGATCTCCTTTAGGATGGACTGGTTAGATATCCTTGCAGTCCAAGGGACTCTCAAGAGTCTTCTCCAACACCACAGTTCAAAAACATCAATTCTTCAGCGCTCAGCCTTCTTCACAGTCCAGCTCTTACATCCATACATGACTACTGGAAAAACTATAGCCTTGACTAGACAGACATTTGTTGGCAAAGTAATGTCTCTGCTTTTTCTTAACATTTACTGACTGACAGGTTTTTACTCTGAAAGTGCAGGTAATTTTTACATGCCCATGCTCGTTGTGCAAAAAAAAAAAAAAGCCTAACAATATAGAAATGTATAAAGACGAAGAAAAAGTAATCCCAAAGTCTACACTCAGAAAAAAACTTGTTAGCATTTTATAGGGCATGTTGGGGATTGAAAGGGGCACTGTGGTGTGATTTTGAATTGCAGTGGGGAGGAGTTTGATATCAATACAACTAGAAGAGACAAGAAAAATGGAAGTAATCATGCTAAATTATCCTGAGAAAAGATATTTGAAATATTTATACATGCAGTACTGTTAATTTAGTCTTATCTAAGTCTGTAGATTTAGTCTTAGTTTAATTGCAGACTTTCTAATTCATAAAAGTATACCTTTGTTGCTCCTTCTAAGGTTTGTGTGACATAGTTGGAAAATCTCTCTGTTTTAATGAAGTGAATGAGGATAAAGAACTCCAGCATCTTGGCATTTCTATCAAAAGAGAGAAAACAGATTAAAACTCAGAACTGTTAAGCGTTCTAGCATCCCATGATTTTTCCTTCCTTTAGGGGGAGAAAAAAAGGTTTCCACTTGATTTATATAATGTTTAACATAAACTTACTGCTTTTATTTTATACAGACAAGGTCTTTACTGGGTGTATTTGAAGAAGATGCCACTGCTATTTCCAACTATATGAACCAGTTGTATCAGGCTATGCGTCGGATTTATGATGCACAGGTAAAGAACTAAAGGCTGACTCAGTGCACTTATAAAATGAATTTTTAAGCCCACGGGGACAGAAATAGTATGTCTTTTATTTACTGCTATTTAACCCTGTCTGTGTTGCAGAGTAATAAACATTTGTTGAATAGATGAATGAAGATTAAGTATTTTGTGTTACAGAGCTCACATTTCCATTACTGGTGTATAGTTTGTAGCACTACGGAAGTGATGAAGCATCTGCTCCTCTTCCCCAAACATAGTAAGGACTTTGTTAGCAAAACTCATTGATAGTGATCTTTGCCTAAGATTTGACTGAAAACTGCATATGGGCACCAGTATTTTCTCTAATCATGTTTTTAATCTTATGGGATACTTCCCCGGATACTTCCCCTTTTGGAGCAGAGGACTTGAAAGTAGCTAGCCTCTATCTAGTTAGAAGGTAATAAAGATTAGATATAGCTTCCAGGTATCAGGAGATGAATTTTAAAAGAAGGCAACTAGCTTTTTTAGTTGAACAGACAAAAGATTTGAGCCTGTGTTTATGCACCTTAATTATAAGCTTTAACAGCAACCTGAGTTCTATAATAAACTCTCTTTGGGATTAATTAAGAGCACCAGTTTCTTTTTTTTTCTCCTTAATTTCTCTTCTTTCTGAATTCAGATGTTCGTTAGGTACTTTAAAGTTACTGTGTTAGTTATTTATTTTTGTTAGTGATAGGTCTCTCAAGTATTTGATTTCTGACTACACAGATTAATGTGTAAAAGAAAAATTACACTTGTCATTATACTCATCACTGAAAAAAGTCTTTAAAAAAAAAGTATTACCTCCATATAGATGGATTGCTGTACTGTATGACTAGGTTGACCACATTTTGGTTGTATGTTATTAAATGCTTCATGGTCTAGTATCAGAATGTAGAGAACAGGGATAATCAGTCAACACTGTAGACTGTCTTAAGATTCTGCTAAATAAACATTATATACAGCTTACTTCTAGCTTTAACTGTTAGTTTTTATTAGCTGAAAAGAAAAAGCATACGTCTGAAACACTGCTGAATCCCTTGATGGTGTCTATTTCATGGTTTGAGTCTCCCTTTAAAGTGTTTTAGTTGTAGTTCCCTTTCCAGTGATTTAAGAGAACATGTTGTACAGTATTTAAGTGCTGAATAAAAGTGGCATAGGTATCTTCAATTAAAACTTTTTGCTTTATCTGTATTATTGTGTTAATTTGAATGTTCATCTTTTCCAGAATGAATTAAGTGCAGCAACACACCTGACTTCAAAACTTTTAAAAGAATATGAAAAACAGGTACCGTATATGAAAGTTTTAAAAATATGATTTAAAATGTGTAGTGATATAGTATCTATATAAACAGAATTTCTGTTCAGTAATTCTAAGCATTTTAGAACTCATAGAAGGTAATTTTGATACGCCATTGAAATTCCATTATGCACTTCTGTCTAATTTTAATGACTTTATGTTAGAGACAGGTTACCTGATTTGCCTCTTTTTTCAAATGAAGAAACTGAGGCTGCCTCAAGGTTACACAGCTGGCTAGCAGAGGAACTGGAGCTAATTTTAAATCTCTGAATTCCTAGTGTGGTGTGCATTCCTATATATCATGTTGATTTGTTAACATGTTAACAAATGTTAACATGTTAACGTTTGTAAACACTTTAATTAATGTGTACTAATTCTATGAATTACACTATTTTATAAAAGTGATGTTTTTAGAGTTTATTCAAAATTTGTGAAGTTTTCTGAAGTTATTTAAAAATGAAAAATTATAATGCCACTCACAGTAGACATAGAGCATTGGCCCTTTACGTCATCTCTGTTTCTCCCTTTTCAGCGTTTTCCACTGGGGGGTGATGATGAAGTTATGAGTTCTACTTTGCAGCAATTTTCAAAAGTTATAGATGAGGTAAATGCTTAATTTGCTTGGATAAGTGATCTTATAATTAAGTTACTCAAGTTGTTTAGCTTTTATTGGGAACTTTTATTATGATTTTATGAGTAAATCTCAATTATAAAAGATTACTCTTTAAAGAAGGACCTTATTTCCAAATCTTGGTGACTGTCTTAACAAAAATAGCACTTTATATGTCTGATTAAAGCAAATTGTTTTCAAGGAATAAGTGTATAATTGTGCTGTCTTCCCTCTTATGTAACATTCAGCCTTTCATTGTGTTGTTTGATGTAGGCAGGGAGAGAAGAGTTAACCTGTTAACTAATCATAGGACTGCCAGAGAATTCCCTGCCTGTTTTTTAATTGGGTTGTGTTTTAGTACCATATTTAGGAGTTCCTCATTCTAAAGAATACATGTCCCTTATCAGATATGTGACTGGTAAATATTTGCTGCTATTCTGTGGGTTGTTTGTGTTCTTGATGGTATCCTTTGATGCATAAAAGTTAATTCTGATGAAGTCGTTTCTATTTTCTTTGGTTGCTTGTGCTTTTGTGTCATATCTTAGTAACCATTGCTAAATCCAAGGTTATCACATGTTTTCTTCTGAGAGTTTGAAATGGAATTTTTTTGACTGTCACAAATTATGTGATATTAGTGTTCCCTTATGTAAATATTATCAACGTCTTTTTTTTTTTTTAATTGCACTTCCACTGCAGGGCAAGTGGGATCTTAGTTCCCCAACCAGGGATCAAACCTGTGATCCCTTTAGTAGAAGCGCAGACTTCAAACTGCTGGATGCCATAGAAGTCCCTGTATCAACACCTTCTTATTAGATTTTGTGTAATTTCTATAATGCTGGTTGATTGTCTCTTTAGTTATTTGGGTTTTTGATCTTTCTTTTACCAGCTTAGCTCTTGTCATGCTGTACTTTCAACACAGCTTGCTGATGCCATGATGTTCCCCATTACTCAGTTTAAAGAAAGAGATCTGAAAGGTATTGAACTAAGCTTATGTTTACTTTCATTAGCTGTCAGAAGATCACTGCTTATAAAATGTGTATTACTGTACACCTTAACCATTTCTGACTGTAGCACGTGTCACTTTTACTTCAGTTGTTAAACATTTATAGGGGCTCCTGCCAGATGTTAAGCTATATACTGAGGAGTACTGATATGAGTAAGATGCTACTTACCTTGAAAAAGCTCAGAGAAGGAGATGGGTAAACATAATTATGGTACTCTGTCTCTTGTAATTTGGGATGAGCATGGTGCTGGGAAGGCTGGCTCAGAGGAGGGTACCAGGAAGGCTTCGCTACAGATGTAACAGGAGCATTGAACAATGAAGAATTTGCCAAGAGAAGAGAGTCATTGTTTTATTAGAGGGGTCAGAAAGCACACAGTTACGGGTTGTAGACATACACGGCTTGCTCTGAGAAATGCAGTGTGGCTGCAGTGTTGGATGTGTTGAGGCATGGTGGGAGACACCTCTAGAAATAGATTAGACCACGCTAGAGATGTTGGATTTGAGCTTATAAGTAAAGAGAAGACAATGGAGGTCTTTAAGAAGTGGACCTATTCCAACTGTTTTTGGAGGATGGATTTGATGCTAGGAGACTGGACCGGGAAGTTGTGAGAGTGCGGTGAGGTGTGACCAAGGCCTCAGCTGGGACAGTGGCACAGGAGAAGGGCTCTGTGAGTGGGCTGGCGTGATGGGAGGTGTGGGGGCTGGCCCGTCTAACACCTCACGTCTCAGTAGCTTATGGTGGGTTTTTTTTTCCCCCATTTAGTATTATCAGGTGATAAAATGAGAGCTTTATACACTTAGCTTTGCTTTCTTACAATTTACAATCTCAGACAGTCATCCAGACTTACCTACAAAATACACAGATAGAATAAAAATATTGAGCTAATGTATCAATGATCATAAAGTATTTAATGACACATGGAATAATAAAGACAGATGTATTTTAGAGATGTAATTAAAATGTCTTGGTACAAAAGGAACGCAGATGTATAGAATAGACTCAGGGCCTCTGTGGATGAGGGAAAGGGTGGGATGATATGGGAGAATGGCATTGAAACATGTTAATTATCATATGTCTAAGCAATAGGCGGCCCAGGATTGATGCTTGGGACTGGTGCAACGAGATTTCCCGGGGGAAGGGAGGAGGGAGGGGGGGTTCTGGAGGGGGAGCATATGTAAACCCATGGTGATATCATGTCATTGTTTGGCAAAACTAATTAAAAAATGTTTAATAAAAAAAATAAATAAAAAAAATGTCTTGGTAATCTTCAAGAATAATCTTTTCCAAGGTCAAGAAACAAGACCTCTTTTCTCAGTCTATGGGGACTGAATATCAAAATCTTGTCAATAAAGTGTTTCTCATTCAGCAATTGAACTTAATAGAGTCAATATCAGAAGATCAGTAAGTTGGATTCTGGTACTAAATCAGGATATTTGTAAGAATTTGCAGTAGTTTTAAAATTTATTTTTGTCATGTTATAATTTGTGGCAAGTACAATTTCTGGTGGTGTAACAGTTGCTAATGAAAGTAAATGTTCCCTAGGGCTAGTTGAAACATGGTAACTTTTTTACTTTAAATGTTGAAGTTTGAAATATTACTTGGAATTTTAATTGTAGCTTAAATTTCTAAGCATAATTTAAGATAGTTCATAAATATGCTAAACTTAAATTATTCTTGAACTTTTCCAGAAATATTGACATTAAAGGAAGTGTTTCAGATTGCTAGTAATGGTAAGCTCTGATTACTTTGTACAGTTATTTCTTGTGGTGATGCAAATGATGCATTTCCTTATCCACACAACCCTGTAGCTAGATTTTATATAATAATTGAAAAGAACCTAATTAAAAACTTAAGTGAATATTATTTAAATCTTTTGTTATTTAAGTTGCACTGTTTGTCCTAGAAGAAAAATTTTAAAGGAAGTTAAATCTTGTGGTTTGTTACCTTCATGATACCTGAGAAGGTGGTATATATTTTTCCTTCCTTATTTTCTTGTATATTTCAAATTTTCTTTAATGAGTGCTGTTTTTGTACTAAAAATACTTAAAAAAAACTTTTAGTAGACTACTGTTTCCTTGAAATTAAATGTTTTTACCAATTTAATAAATAGAAACATACTTTAGGGTGTTTCTGTGTGGCTGTGAGGAACATATGGGTTCATTGATCACATAGTAGAGAATTCTTATTTTGCTTCAGTATATCTGTTGAAAGATGCACATGTGAAACCCATTAAAGTGCTTATAAGTTTTGCAAAGTATTATTGCATTGTTGTTAACAGTCATTTCTGTTTTCCAGATCATGATGCTGCAATTAACAGATATAGCAGATTGTCCAAAAAAAGAGAAAATGACAAGGTTTGGTACATATTACTCCTTCAGTATCACAGTTAAATGGGCTTCCCTGGTGACTCAGTGGTTAAGAACCTGTGTGCCAATGCATGAGACGCAGGTTCAATCCCTGGGTCAGGAAGATCCCCCGGAGAAGGAAATGGCAACCCACTCTGTTATTCTTGCCTGGGAAATCCCATGGACAGAGGAGCCTGGTGAGCTATAGGCCATGGGGTCACAAAGAGTTAGACACAACTTAGTAACTGAACAACAAAAACAAATCACAGTTAACAACCGTTTCATTAGATGGTCTACTTTTTCTGGTTTAAAAATTGTTGCCAGCAGTAACTTCGTGCACTTTGCTGTATTACCCTTAGTTTATTCTTTCCTGCAGTTATTTTAGAGCCTTTCTGTTAACTGTTAATTATCAGATAATTAATAGTTGTCTTTTTAAACAAAATATTTTTCTGTTGAAAGAATTTTATAAGTAAACATAACTATTCCAAAAGTGTAATTGATGCCTAGGTGTAACATCGCCCCCTTTCTCTTTGTATTCTGATCACATTGCATTTGTTTAGTCATATATATGTATTCAAAAGTGTATTCTAAGATCCTGTGGTGGAAACGTTGAACTGTTACCTACTTAACTGAATGAAATTCTGCCATGAGGACCTCCTCCTTTGCAGGAAATATATATGTACGTGTGGATGGATGGGTGGATGGATAGATGAGTAGGCCTTCACCAGGTATTTGTGAGTGAGGTAGTCTCTTTGCCTGCGAATTGTATCTGTAGCCTCACCTGCACCTGCTGGTAGGGGCACAGTGACCACTTGTGGGAATCCACAGTTGGGGATGACTGACTGTGTGGCAGCCACTGTGACACAGAAAGGGGCAGTTCTCTCACAAATCAGTACACAGGCTTGCTTTCTTTGACTACTCAATTTGGCGCAGATATTAATAAAATATGTACATTTTAAGATCTACATTTGTTTGTTATTTTGACACAAAGAAGTAATTTAAGACTCTGAGGATGAATTTTATTTTACATTGCCTCTGGCTGTTCCAGGTATTTTTTCTTAAATATTTCCACTAATTTACTTGAAAAATTTGTTGAGCACCTACTACATATTGGTGAATATGGGGAAACAATGTGAATAGGCTCCACTTCTGTTTTCAGTGAGTGGATAATCCACATTTATTAAAGGCTTCCTGTATGAAGGCGTGCGGCTAGAGCAGCTGCCAGAATACAAGCATTAACACGGAGTTAAGTGCAGTAAAGAAGTCTTAACAAAATGCTGGGAGAGCACAGACAGGGCGGCATAGCTTTTGATTGGTAAATTGGGAAAGGTTATACTTTTAGGAGGTACCAATTGCACTGAAGATGAGCCGATATCAGTGGTTTGAGATGAGGGGAGAGGGCATTTCTGGAAGAAAAACAGCCTCTGCAGAAGCGCATGGTAGTCTGGAGAGGGTAAACTTTTAAGAGCACTGGCTCTGGAGTCACACTGCTTGGGGACTAATCTCAGCTCTGTGGCTTATTTGCCTGAGGTCATACACTGGTTAGTTAAATTAACTTCTCTGTCAAAAAACTCAGTAGTGGTGAAGATGAAAGAGAACGCATACAGAGTACCTGGCTTTTAGCAGTTATTATTATTTCTTGCAATGATTATGGTAATGGAAAGGTAATCATTTCAGTGCATCTGGAGCACAGGATGTATCGAGAGGAGGTGTGACTAAATGACAAGAAAGTAGTAGTTTGGGGCCAGGTTACTATGCTAATGACCGAAATATGTGTTATCAAGAGTAGGCAGCCACCAAAGGATTTTAAGCAAATGAGTAACAGCATGCAATTGTGTTAACAGAATTAAAATACTAATGGAAATATGAAGGGGACAAAGCTAGAGGGAATCCAGTGAAAAGGTACTGGAATAGTTTGCAGAGGTATTAGAAGAGCCTCAGATAAGGTTGCTATTGAAAGTGGAGAGGAAGGGATACTTTTCAGAGATAATTCATAAGTAGAATTGACAAGACTTACGGAGGGAGGAGGAATAAAAAATGAATCCTAAAATTTTTGGATGATGGGATGGATCCAGGAAAAATTAAGAGAGCTAAGTAGAGGAGCAAGTTTTCTCGGGAGCACACTGTCTTCAGTTGTGTACGTTTTCAGCACACAGACACACATAAAGAACCCCCCTGGAGATCTGCTTCCTCTGACAACTGGGAGAATGAGGAGCAGGAGATGAAAGCTGGGGAGTCATTGGTGTATTGGAATATTCTTGGTACTTGATTTGATATTCTAAGGAAAGCAGGAAAAGAGAAGAGACAGAATGTATTATGTAACAGGTGCTCCATGAGTGTTTGTCACCTGAGTACAGCAAGGGACATGGTTTACGTGTGGGCGAAGGAAAACAAATATAAGAAAAGAGGCGCAGTAGGGAAAGAAGCAGAGGACTAGGAGAATGGTATGCTGTGAACTCAGAAAGGTCAAAGATTAATGGCTAAGCTAAAACCAGACTGTTGTTTGCTTTTCCTCCAGGCTTTAGTTAAGTCACTATACCATTCTCAGTTATTTGCAGAATTCTGCTTTTAAGGTGCATTTTAAAAAGAAAGTGGTTGGTAGTAAGACAGGAAAACTACCTTATCCAATATTCTGCAGAATTTTTATCTCAGAAAATAAGAAAGCTATGTACTGTTGCTGGCAATGCACTTTTTTCCTTGGATAGTCTCTTCGCCTTGGCCACTACTAAAGGTAACTTAAAATCAAATAAATAATTGTATTTTTAATCTTTTCACTCAAAGGTGAAGTATGAAGTAACAGAAGATGTTTACACTTCCAGAAAAAAACAACACCAGACCATGATGCATTATTTTTGTGCGTTAAATACTCTTCAGTACAAAAAGAAAATAGCATTGTTAGAACCTCTACTTGGGTATATGCAAGCTCAGGTGAATACTCTACTGTGCTTTGGTTTGTAACTGTCCTAAGAACTTTCTTTTAAGTTTAATTTTTATGTTACTGTAAAGATATTACAAACTAAGGTCAGAATACTCATTTTTGTCTTTTTTAGAGCATTTTTTAAAATATCGTCAGTGTGCTATCTTAAGGAAGTTAGAGAGAAGGGTTTTCCTTACAAATGAAGATTTCAGATATTTTAGGGTAAATTAAACACACTTACCTTGGATTTAGACTTGTCCATCTCAGTTGAGGACAGTGAACAGAAAGCTAAAGGAACTCTGGAGCTACTCCTATTGCTCAAGCTTCCAGTCACTCTTGTTTTATAATAAATCTGAAAGAGAATGGACATGCTTGAGTTTGTCTCATGTTCCTTGCATACCTCCTGAGTTAAAATTAACGGATAAACTCCAAAGTATTCCAAGAGTTGTACATCAGAAAGGAGGCTAGAAAATTAAATTTGAGTAACATAAGACAAAATGGCAATGGCCTAAAAGGAAGAGTTTATGAAATTTGAATATTCCTTTGAAAATGAGTGCTTATTATTCCTCTGATATAAAACTTACTTATCTTTGTAGTAAACATGAAATAGTTTATCTGTGTGACTTACTTGAAATGTTTTAAAATACCTTTTCTAATTTTAAAAACTTACTTACCTTATGTATATGTTACTGTATAACAGGTTGCATGGTGAAATTTAAGTGTAGTGTCTTCAGTGACTATGCTTAGTAAAAATCAGTGTAAACTACAACCTATTTTTACACAAATGGGAATACCCCTTTTTACTTAACTATGTATCTTGGCAGTTGTGTATATGATTCACTCTTAAGTATTTTGTTTGTGTGTGTGTGTTTCTGTTGTTAACCCTCCCACTCCCACACCCTCTTGCCCCAGATAAGTTTCTTTAAGATGGGTTCTGAAAATCTCAATGACCAACTGGAAGAATTCTTAACTAATATTGGAACAAGTGTACAGAAGTAAGTATTTTCTTCCTTAAAACTGAAAATTAAGTTATGAGAATAAGCTAACAGTTAAATACCATAATCTAAAAATATTTGGCACTTAATTTCAGATGGGCTGTTTTTCCTGCCATGGGAGTATTTCTTGAGTGGCTTGTGGATGCTTCTTGGTTTTCTCACCATCTTTTCCACAGCATTTGAACTCTGAATTTCATAACAGTGTCAAATTGGATGGTATTTTTATTGATTTGAAACTAGGTTTTGTGTCTGAATATAACAGGCACCTATTAGTAATTATCCATAAGTGAATTATCTTCACAATTATCTGAATTGTAGAGTATGAATGGGAGATTATTAAATAAATCTTGCTTTACAAGCCATGAAAGATTAAAGAGAAAAAACAGTTGTAATCAGCTTCAAAATCTGAGCAGTCATGTGGTTAATCTGTGATAGGGAGAGAGATGAAAATGATTACTGTTTAAAGGCATAGGACAGAGCAGTTTGAAAATTCCTCCAAAGTGAGTCATTCATTGTGGATTCATTAGTTTTGGAATTTGGTATTGTTTTCAAAATATCTAAAGTTTGAAAATGTCAAGCTGCTTTATGACATGCTACTTTAACCAGCCATGCTACTGCTGTTCTTTAGGAAAACATACAGATAGATGAGATTGGTGAAATGTTCCTTGTTGTGGATGGTAGTAAATAATCTGTTCTCTCTTAGTGTTCGAAGGGAAATGGACAGTGATGTAGAGACCATGCAGCACACAATAGAAGACTTGGAAGTAGCCAGTGACCCCTTGTATGTGCCTGACCCAGATCCCACAAAATTTCCTGTTCATCGAAACTTAACCCGAAAGGCTGGATACCTTAATGCTAGGAAGTAAGAAAACTATTGTTATTTTCATATAATGTGTATCAATTAAGGCAATAGCAAGTCAATATAATATATAATTGATATCTCCAAATTGTTTTGATTTTACTAAATATAGAATCTTTTTACTAATACCACAATTAGTATTTATGTCAACTTTTTGACAGATGAGGTACATGAGTAATTTTCAAAAGTCAAATTCTATTTAGATTTTTATCAGATGATTTAGAATTATTTTAAACAGTGAAACCAATTAGAGTTTAAATAAATGGCATAACAAGTGAACGTTATGATAATCATTATCATAATTTAAAATACATGTAGTCACCATCAAGTCAAATGTTAGATTTTACCTGAAGAAAAGATAAAGCAAGTTAACTCTCAAAGTAAAATAAATTCTATATTTTATGGAGCATCATTATAATCATAATTTGATCATTTCCAATCTTGTTTTGGAAATATATATATGCACACTCACATAAAGGGGTTAGCATATGTGAATTTATGACTGAAAAACTGATGTTTATGTTTTTAAGGCACCTTGGTGCCTTTTGGCCTGGAAAGTCTTTGTGATGGGCTTTATCTTGTGTCTGGCTTATGATGAGATTTTAGGTGTGTTGTTATTAAAGAATAAATGTATTTTCTTCATTTAGTAAAACAGGCTTGGTGTCATCTACCTGGGACAGACAGTTTTACTTCACGCAGGGTGGAAACCTAATGAGTCAGGCCCGTGGGGACGTAGCAGGAGGCCTGGCTATGGACATAGACAACTGCTCAGTGATGGCTGTGGACTGTGAAGACAGGCGGTACTGTTTTCAGATCACTTCTTTTGATGGCAAAAAGTTAGTATATTTCTCTACTACTAAAAAAAACTGTCGTATCTTAAACTACTGAAATGTAGGATAATTCCTTTGTGTTTGGACATTGTGTAGATCTTTTAGAGTTATTATGTATTAGGATAATTTTCTTTTTAATTTTGTAGAAATTAGTTGAATTTTCCTTTTTGACTTGCATTAATGATGTCTTAATATTTTGAGGCTGTCAAAGCAAGTTTATGTGGTAAATACGTGTGATTTCATGTTAAGAGACTGGTCACTGAAATTCCAGCATGGTGTAGGGAAGGCAGCACAAGTTAGTATAAAGAGTTTCAACATGGGGTCAGAAAGTTTGAATTCTGGATCCACCAGCTACTTTGTAGTCTTAGACAAGTTACCTAACCTCTCTAAGCTTCATTTTTCTACTTATAAAATGGAGGGAGGGGGGGTCTTCATTTCTATTTTATAAATTGTTATGAAGACTAGAAATGTAACATATGTAATATGCCCATTATGTAGTAGGTGCTAATAATAATATTTTAAAATGTTAATCATATATTTCTAATCATGTTAATTATTTAGGCCATTTATGTTTATATGCCATTTTAAAAACTTCTATTACCTTTGCATTAAATAAGAATCCCATAAAATAGCTTTTAAAACAAATTTTTGAGAAGCACAGAAAAATATATAAAAGGGAATATGAAAAAAATGTAAAAGGGAGTATGAAAAAAACCTCACTAACCAGAAGCAACAATTAACTTTTTGGTTATTGCCTTACAGTTTTTATATTTTATTCTAAGTACATTTTTTAAATAGTTGAGAAAATATGGAATGTTTATTTCATAGTCCTTCTGTAAACATATAATGGATGTCAATTACTGTATGCCACTTATGACACTAGATGTTGGGAGTCCCTGTGTTCATTTGTCCATATTACCAAACTGTTAATGTTACTGGATGTATTTACATTTTTATATTTTCAGTTTTCTGCTCATGCTTAACATGATTTCCCATTTTATACTCTCAGTGTGATGCAAAATTAACAAAAGCAATTTTTTTCTTAACTCTTAAAATATTAACCTCCATAGACAAATCTAGCACCTATAATACAGAGTGAAGTAAGCCAGAGAGAGACAGATGTTGTATATTAACGCATGCCTGTGGAATATAGAAAGATGGTGCTGATGAACCTCCAGGGCAGCAGTGGCAGCGCAGTGGAGAGAACAGACGTGTGGACATGGGGGGGAAGGAGAGGGTGGCGTGAATTGAGAGAATAGCGTGGAAACATATACATCACCATATGTAAAACAGATAGCCAGCAGGACCTGCGACACAAGGAGCTCAACCCAGTGCTCTGTGCAATCTAGAGGGATGGGATGGGGTGGTGGGAGGTGGGAGGGAGGCTCAGGAGGGAGGGGACATATGTATGCCTGAGGCTGATTCATGTTGATATATGGCAGAGGCCAACACAATATTATAAAGCAATTATCCTCCAAAAAAAAGAAAAGCTACATCTCCTTATGTTAGTGATTAATATATTAAAAAGTTTTACTTAACAGTATTCAAGGAAAAATAGTAAATAATGAAGTAAAATTAGTGTTTTCTATTAAGACCACTGATTTATATTTGAAATACACGTGGTGAGTGTCAGAAAGTTAAAATGCATTGTCTTAGTGTCAGCGTCCCTTTTCCATAGTCTGCCTTCTGAAAACCAGCACATTTCTTTTTTGGTACATCTTGGCATAGATAAAGTGAAGATTGTTAAAAATCTGAGTCCTGATACCTCGGATAGTCAGTCTCCTTGGTTACATGTTTTCTGTAGTGTTTGTTTTTTGACACTGATTGGTTTTATGTGTATCTTTAAATGTAAAAATTTCTCATTCATGTTAAAAGTACTTCAGAAAAAAGTTGAATGTCAGACTTCCTGGGGGTCTTTTTGTGTTTTTTTTTCAGGTCTTCAATTTTGCAAGCAGAGAGTAAAAAAGACCATGAAGAGGTAAAATTTTATCTATTTACATTTAATTTCTTTAGCATCACCTTAAGCTATTTTTCTGATGACAAGACATATTGATGTGTTCATTTTAGAAATTTGGGAAATCCTGGTTAATTTTTTCATAAATGTCAGTTGTCCCTCAAGCAACATTCTTAAGTTTCACGTGGAATTTTATAAGTGGACATATAAGGAGAGACCTTAGAGATCATTGCTTGTTGTCCTTTTAGAAGCTCAGATTCAGAAATAGCCTTGTGACTGCTGCTTTCTGGCAGGCTATTAGTATCATGAGGCTAGAGTTTAGTTATTCCCTTCTCTTACCAACCACCTGAGACAGTGTTTGCTGCATTAAGAACATAGTAGCAGCAGATGTGGCATGGCAGTAAGCAACTAAGGCTTAAAACCTTGGGGAAATGAAAGAAAGAAAAACAAAAATTTGGGAGGGTTTATTCTTCCTTATGACTCTTTTGTTTTTGGCTCCACTTTTACTTGTAATATACCAAATCTGGAAGGTAAGTTACTACTAAGAACTGACAGTTGAAAAACTGTGTCTTGAGAAATCTTCAGTGAAAATATACTCTTAAGTTGATTCTGAGCCATTTTATCTGGTGTTAGATAATTGTCTTGGTAGAAGACAACATTGGAAATTACATAGAGATCAACTTTTATTTACTTCTTATAGAAAAGAGTAGGTATTAAAGCCTGCTTTTGGTCCCTGAGGAATACAGATATATGTCTGCTCTTTGCAGCGTTTTTACCAAACAGAATAAATATTAGGTTAGTTTTGTGAGACTCCTCAGCTACCAGAATCCTTGAGTGTGAAGCAGAGGATGTAGGGCAGCGAGTGTTTTCTGTGTTATTTATAAACCTGAAAGGGAAGTATGTAAAATACATTCACAAGGAATATATTTAGCTCTTAACTTTTTTTACATTGGTATTAATCATATCTGAGTCCAGACTATTTTATTTGGTCAGGATTAGAGGAGGATATGATATTAAAAAGATAAATACACACTATTAAATTATAATTTAATATGACAGCTATATTTCTAATGAAATAAATATGGAATTTAAAAATAACAAATCTCTTCAGTGTTCTGTTATACCTTCAAGTATTATGCATGCATATCTATACTTTTGTATATAGGAAGGTATCTTATAAGAAAGATTATATGTTACTTCAACTAAAACTTCTATGTTAGTTAAATATTGAATACTCTCTTTTAGAAGGGAAGCACTGTAGAAAAAAATACTAATCATATTTTTCTATTTTTTCCTCTTGCAGTGGATCTGTACAATAAATAACATATCTAAACAAATATATTTAAGTGAAAACCCAGAGGTAATATTTTTATTTTATGGTATCCAGATCTGGCAAAATTTAGTAATTTGGTGGCTTATATGGCTTTTATTACATTTTCTCAAGTTCTGTAATCTTTTAACTTGCTCCTGAATGTTTATAATGAGCTTATGAATTTAAGAAAATCAGTGCTAACTGTAGAGGAGTCCTTTGCTTTTACTAACTTGATCTCCTGCCAATCTAGATTTTTCTTTCTGTTATGTCACTTGGAAACAACAAAAAATTAAAATGCAAATTAGATGACTTGTTAATATCTAGGGAATACAAAGTGAATACAGAGTTTCGATTTGAATAATTCAGACTTACTGTACTTTTATCAGAAGTCAAAGTTTTAATATTTTTGAGATTATCCAGAATTATTTATATTAATGAGAGAAGAAATATTTAATCACTTTGTGATATTGTCTTCATATTTTTACTTAACTATAAGACACAGAAGTGCAAAAATGTTTTGTGATAATTTTTTCTAATGTAAATACTGTTTTATTTAGCTCATGTTTTAAATAAGTTTTAAATTATTTAATAAGTTTTAAAATATTTTTTATGGAAGCTTTTTTCAAATCTGGCCTGAAAATATCCATATTAACGTTATCAGTAAATACATAGATATTTCTGAGCATAAATACATTCTGTAAAATTATGTAAACTTCAGCATCATAGCCATAATCTTAACATTTTGTGATTATTTCTTACTCCTTTATATTTCTATACTTAGCAAGTTTGAGTGCACATATGCTAGGTACTGTACTAGGTGCTAGCAATGCAAACCTTAATCTAAAAAATCGAGTTAAAAATTTAAAGAAAAAGCAATATTTTCTATTATGTATATTAGTAGAAAAAATCATGTTTTTCCCTTAGATTTATAGGAAGTAAGAGGAAACTTAAGTTATAATGTTGTGAAATTAATTATATATCTTAATACTAAGGCTAGAAAATGTGGAACTACTTTAGTAACTTTTATAAAAGTACAATTTAAGTTTACAATTTAAGTATAACTCAGGACCACTCTAAGAATTCAGAGTTATATTTAAACTGTTGGTTTTCTTGCTTTACTAATTAGTCCTTTTTAAAAAAAAAATAGGAAATTGCTGCACGAGTAAATCAGTCAGCTTTGGAAGCTGTCACTCCTTCCCCATCTTTCCAGCAGAGGCACGAGAGCCTGAGGCCGGCAGGGTGAGTTACCAGACTATGAGTTATTTAAAGAACTATATGGGCTATTGGAAGTGTTAGCAAACACTTGGATTTTAGCAGCGCTAGTTACATTAGTTACATTAGATTTCCCTGTAGCTCAAATGGTAAAGAATCTGCCTGCGAGGCAGGAGACCAGAGGGTTCAGTCCCTGGGTTGGGAAGTTCCTCTGGAGAAGGGAATGGCAATCCACTCCAGTATTCTTGCCTAGAGAATTCCATGGACAGAGAAGCCTGGCGGGCTACAGTCTGTGGAGTCGCACATAGTCGGGCACGACTGAGTGACTAACACAAAATAGTTCTAGAAAATGTATTTTCAAATTGGTGAATTCAGCAGCAAGAACACTAAATAAGGATTTCAAATTTCGTTGGTGTTTATCCCTAGATTAAAGTGATTTATGTTTCTGAATTTAGAAAGAAATCTTTTGATAAAGTAGCTGTGATTTGGGATTGTATTTATTAAAATTTCTTCTCATCACTTTATAATAAAGTTATATTTTTTTTCCTCATGGTTTCAGTGTTTAATTTCCAAGAGAAAACTAAATGCTGTGCCTTCTTGTTTTCTTCTCTGCTTAGACAATCTCGGCCACCCACAGCTCGAACCAGCAGTTCAGGATCCTTAGGATCTGAGTCCACAAATTTGGCTGCCCTCTCTCTAGATTCTCTTGTTGCCCCAGATACCCCAATACAGTTTGACATCATTTCTCCTGTGTGTGAAGATCAGTCTGGCCAGGCAAAAGCCTCTGGCCAGGGAGGCAGGTGGGTGATAGGTCTGTAAAGCTGTACGGCTTATGAGTCCATTTGTACAGTTGAGAGCCATCTCTCACATATCTTGTGTGTCAGCTCTGTTTTTCTTTCTGTAATTACCTAACAGAATTTTGATAGTTGAAGAAGAATCATGAAGGCGTTTCTCTGTTTTTGCCTCAGTTAGATGAGTTCAGATAATTTAGTTTTAGAAATATTGAATTCTGAATGGTTTATCAGACCTACTTCTAAGGTATTTACTCTTAAAATTACAGAAGAAAGGTGGTAGTCCTGTGACAATAAAGTTGATACCATGACAATATTTTAATATATGACAGTAATATATATATGGGTCATAGGTTTATTGGAAAATGTTATCTTGTGTTAGAATAAGAAATCTCCACCAAGGTACTAAGACATTATCATGCTTTGAATTATTAATGGATTATCTTTATTTATATAATGATAAATCCTTGTCAAAGTAGTTAAAATTTTTCTTTGGTTATGGATGAGGGAAATATGGCTTAAGGCAAATCATTTATTAAGTAGGTTGGACACTTAATAAATTGATAATGTAGTAATTTGGGTATACATGACTGAGGCAAAGAAAGAATAATTTACATTTGATCATAGGAATATACTTAGCATTTGATATAATAGGTCAGACACATATTAGGGAGATCAATTTCATGTTATCTGAAAGCCAATGTTATCTTAGAACCACTTAGCTCTCTGTTTGCTTATAAATCCTACTTTGGATTGTACTTTTCTTCCTTAATTGTGGGTGTGTCATGAGCCAAGCACACTTAGGAAGGAGTGGCTTCCATCTCTGGTTAGCTGTTCTTGCATTCTGTTACATGTGCCTTGAGACATCAGGTTTAATACTAGAAAATGTTCAAATTATTGTAACTAATTTGCATCATGTACTTAGAGGACCTAAAAGGTTTTTGTTTTTTTTTCCCCACAATCCAAGGAAATTCCTGGCATTTTTCTCATGTAACTATAGTTGAAACTTTAATCAGCCATTTCTCTGTCCTAATTTATTTAAATTCAGGAATTTTTACAGCATGGTTTATTATGATGTTGATTTTTGTATGTCTGTGGCTAAACATCCTATCTGTCTACATCTTCTGAAATATAGCAACTTTGAGTTCAGTCTATTAGTGTGAGGGCAGGGGCCTTCCTCACAAGTAAATTGGTCATTAATAGTGTTCCTTAACAAGAAGGGGTATTTTTGAGCTTTTAAAAATGTGTGTACAAGGTTTTCTGACTTTGAGTTTTTAACTCTGGATTCAGTGATTGAGATTGCTTCCCTGTGGCTCATGGTGACTGACCATGTGGATCATAATTTTTTAAAATACTTTTCAGGCGTACAAATCCATTTGGAGAATCTGGAGGAGGTACAAAGTCTGAAACTGAAGGTAAAATAAGTGTAGTATTCTTATATTTTAGAGATTCTCAGAGCGGTAAACTGTGAGAAGAATTTGTTGTTTACATTTGTTCTGCTGTATCTTTTAACGGTATCTTTACTTCACAGTTTTTTCTTTTTACTCATAGTACACTTAAAGCAACAGAACTTACTCAGACTTAAGATTTCATTATTCACACAAAATATCATACTCTTGACCTCATAGTCAGATTCTCATTGTATAAGATATCCTTTGACTTTTCCTAACAACTGTTTTCTTCTGATTCTGAAGCATAATTTTTTTTCCCCCATACTTATTTACTTTGATATAATTTCAAACTAACAGTAAAGCTGTCAGTGCAGTAAAAGGAATTCTTTTAACTCAGAACCACCAGTTGCTGAAGCATAATCTTTTGCTGTTGGAATCTGAGATCTTACTTTTTCTATAACATGAACACTGTAGTTAGGAGGTATTTCTGAGTGCATCTGCTGGATTGAATATTTCATTGGAAAACCTAAAGAAGGCAGTGTTATTTAATTCCTTAGGAAAATAAATGTGGGATTTAAAATTACATAATGTACCTTGTTTTGTTGTAGAGTCTATTCTTCATCAGTTGTTTATTGTTCGATTCCTTGGTTCTATGGAGGTGAAATCAGATGACAATCCAGATGTTGTTTATGAAACAATGCGCCAAATTTTAGCTGCCCGGGCCATCCATAACATCTTTCGTATGACAGAATCACATTTATTAGTCACTTGTGATTGTTTAAAGTAAGTAGTAACCTGTCCCTCAAAACACTGTGGGAAAAAATATTTACATAATTTTAGCATAATTAACATTTTGTCCCTAAATTTTATTTATTATTATAGGTTAATTGATCCACAGACACAAGTTACAAGGCTCACGGTGAGTTCTGCACATTTAAAGCTTTAAGTTCTCTTTGTACATATACACATGTTACATCTGATAATCCTGATTCTGTATATTTGGATATGGAAGCATGAACTATGATTGATTTTTAGGTGGTTATAATTGAGTCTATGGCCATCTCTCCAAAATAACTTGTAACATTCCATGTAGTTGAAAGAATCAGTGCAGTCTGGTGTGCTGTTTAGTCTTTATGTTTATCCATCAGTTAGGGAGCATATAGCATACACCAAAGAAAGTAGCTCAGATAGTAAAGTGTCTGCCTACAGTGCAGGAGACCAGGGTTTGATCCCTGGATCAGGAAGATCCCTGGGTCAGGAAGATCCCCTGGAGAAGGAAGTGGCAACCCACTCCAGTATCCTTTCCTGGAAAATCCCATGGACAGAGGTGCCTAGTGGGCTACAGTCTGTAGGGTCACAAAGAGTTGGACACAACTGAGTGACTAACAAAGAAACTAAAAAATTAAGGGATTAAAAGGCCAATATGGTTGAGTTTATTTTATAATTATCTATTTTAAAATAGCTGCAGGTGTGTGCTTCTGTTTAATCATTTAAACAGAGACCATATTTATATTTATTACTGAATTTGACTTTGTAAAATATGTTAATGACTAATAAATTCAGTATTCAACAACCTTTTAATGTTCCTGGCAATCCAAACCAAATGTGAACTTGTTTGTTCTTGGATTATCATTCCATTAAGAAAAATGATTGACTCTAATGTTCTATTTATGCTATTTAATAACTAAGTACATGAGTTTGTCATATATAGAAGTACTGTTATAATGATCTGAAAAAAATATCATGTTTGCTTCTGATGTTTCCTGTGCAGTTTCCATTACCCAATGTAGTTCTGTATGCTACACATCAGGAAAATAAGAGGCTTTTTGGATTTGTTCTTCGGACATCAGGAGGGAGAAGTGAAAGTAATTTGTCATCAGTCTGTTATATATTTGAATCAAACAACGAGGGTGAAAAGGTACATGGCTTTTCAAAATGTGTTTCTATTGTGAAATATGTGTCAAAGTTCTTACTAAGATTTCTGGATAAAACTCCCAAACTTTGTCTAGTCCAGCTGAGCTGCTTCACCAAAGCCTGTTGTTCTGAAGAGAGCTGAGCTGATGGGTTAGGCCATCTTGACTCCACAGACCTGTGTCTTTCTGGCCATGGAGAGCTGGTGCAGTCTTCTGGCTTCATTGGCTTGTCTTGGGAATGCAAAATATTCCCGTAATCAGCCATTTCCAGATGTCTACAGCTTAGAATAGCAGCAGTAGCTGCTTGCTTTGTTCTTTGCAGCTTTACCATCCTAGTGATGAATCTGAGATAATAAGAAGTAAGGGACTTGAAAGACGTGAGAGCCAGTAGTAGGAGCTCACACACTGAAGAAAATACACAGAGGCTTGGTTTGGGGGCTGGAACATTCTTAAATCAACTTTTGTTTGAAAAAGTGTATTATAATGAGTTATGAAACTAGTTACATCAGGCATTTGGATACTTGAAGTTATCACTTTGATGTATGAACTGTCTGAGTTTTTCTTACTTTTCCCCCTTTAGATTTGTGATTCTGTTGGATTGGCAAAACAGATAGCATTGCATGCAGAACTGGTAAGAATCTAAGATACTTAATTATCCAAGAATATTAACTCAAGTAATGTAAGATCTTTCATATTAACAAGTAAATAAAAATGATTTTGCTATACAAAGTTAATAATAGATGCTATTGCTGATATATAGCAGTTAGAATTTGGATAAATGGCTAACATTAGGATATAAATTTTTGGTGTGCTTATATAAATGCAAATAATAATTTGAAAAGGTTACAAAGGTAATATTAATTGAAAAGTTAGTTATTTCATATTTAATTCATTAGTTGTATTCATCTATTCTTCAGGATCGCAGGGCATCAGAAAAACAAAAAGAAATAGAGAGAGTGAAAGAGAAGCAACAGAAAGAACTCAGTAAACAAAAACAAATTGAGAAGGTATGCAGTCCTAATGTCTAGATCTTCTCTGACCAGATATGATATTTACAAAGAGTTTCCTTAATTCAGCACTGTGACTTTCATATTGGAATTTGAAATTTGAAGTTTCATATTGGAACTTCCAAGTGAAGTTTCCATTTCCATTCACTTAGCTCCATCATAAACAGATGATTCACAGCATAGCAGAAAAGGATGGCATCTGTCTTCTTGGCTTCACTGCTCGGCTTGTGGGATCTTAGTTCCCCAACCATGAATGAACTTGGGCCCTCAGCTGTGAGAGCACAGTCCCAACCGCTGGACCACCAGGGAATTCCTAACATCCGTCTTTTGATACCATGTCTACATTATAGTTATGTTGACATGTAGTGTGACTTGTTCAGTCGCTAAGTCATGTCCCACTCTCTGCAACCTCACAGACTGCGGCACGCCTGGCTTCCCTGTCCTTCACGATCTCTCAGAGTTTGCTCAAACTCATGTCCATTAAGTCAGTGATGCCATCCAGCCATCTCATCCTCTGTCGCCCTCTTGTAGTATGACTTGCTATTTAGCAAACAAACTAATATTTCAGTGAAGGTTGGAAGGTTGTCTCCTCAAAACAGGTCTTTTAAGAGGAGATATGTATGGCTTTCATCAATGGTAGTTAAGTATGTATGTCTGTATATACTTTCTCTAGTTTATAGTGAGAGATAGTAACGGCCTGAATGTAAGTTGTTGACCGTAAAAATGCAGATGATGAAATGTTGACTTTGATAGGATTTCTAGAATGATGTCAAAATATACTTCGGTGTTAACATTGGTTTGTGTAGTCTTTGTTTTCAGTAAGTTGCCAGAATTATGCATACATATTTATGACAAAAGTATGGAAGTTGTTCTCAAGTATGTATTTAACTGCTTAGTTTTCCATTTGATTGTATATAAATTAACTCAGTTTCTTTTCTGTTTTTTCCAATAGGACTTAGAAGAACAAAGTCGGTTGATAGCTGCTTCCAGTAGACCAAACCAAGCCAGTAGCGAGGGGCAGTTTGTTGTCCTTAGCAGTAGCCAGTCAGAAGAGAGTGATTTGGGAGAAGAAGGAAAGAAGAGAGAATCAGAAGCATAAACTTATCCTTGCTTTTTGGTTGATATCCCCCCCCCCAACCTGGCCCTTGGAATTTGTTGACAATTTCTGTGGTAAAATGGCACAAGGTAACAACAATGTTGAACTAAGAGGAGGCTAAAATTTGTATTTGCTTGTTTAACTTCATTTTTTAAACTAATATTGATCTTGATAACTTAGGTTTGCATTGATTCTTTTTTTTCCCCTTAGAAATAATATACTGTGCAGTAACTTTAAATTCCACATGTCTGAAAGAAACCTGTTCATATCCCTGAAGTAGATTGCTGAGGAATTACAGTTGCTCAAGCCTTTTCTTCCTTCCAATTGTGAACTTATTACCTTGCATCGTAATTGGCTGTGACCATAAGAAATCATTTATTCTTCAGCTTCAGATATTCATGGATATGCTCCCTCTCTTTCATTAGGAACGTTTTGCTGGCAGTGAGGAAGCTTTTGACTGAATAGGTTTAAAGTCCTTATACAGAGAAATTTTCAAGTTTGCCAATATTTTAACAATGTTAAATGTGCAATAGAACTTTTACAAAATAGAGGTTTTAGACTTAATGTTTCAAATTGTGGCAGGTGGTACTGTAGATTTCAGGGCATTTTCTTGGATTGCTCGCATTTCTCTGATGTACTATACCTGATGCCAGTGGGAAAGAAGCGTTAAGTGTCTTCATTTCAAGATTGCTACAGCCCTTGGCATTTATTATCTCATTCTTAGTTCTCAGGTTGGGACTTCAATTATTGCTGCAGAGCAGTAATGGTTAAAATAAGATTTTGGAATTTACTAAAAGGGAATTTTGTTTTTTGTTCAAATAAGTTTTAGATTAGGATTTAACATGTAAAGATTGTTACAGGATAAATACATTGTATTTTCTGCATTGTGTGAAATAATTTTTATTGAAAATCAAGGGACATTTAGAAAGAAGTTCTATAGCAATTATGTTTCCTGCTTAAAGTAAAAATTCCTAGAATTTAGTTTAAAAATGTAATCTTTTAAATTTCAGACTGATACCTGCAGTATTTTCATAATTCCATGTTTTTATAAAATACTGATCACCACTTTATATCCATGTAGGCAAATAATATATGGGCAGAGAATAATTTGCACTAATTATTGTAAATACTTATCCTCTTTAAATGAGTATAGTAAAAGATCTAATTCCATGAAAGACTGAAAAGCAATTGAGTGCTTGGTCGAGGAGAGTCAACCCAGGAAGGATTTTAACCTGGTGCCAAGGTTAAAATGACACTTCTCTACTGCCTAATTCTATGACAGAACTTGATTTTTTTTTTTTTTAAACTTGGATTTTTAACATTGCTGATAGAAATTATGTTCCTGTGTTTCACATGTAAAAGTACGTATAGCCACGTTAAATATATTGAATAAAATATTTTACATAATCATATATTTAAAATTTTCAAGAGATTAGCCACTAATTTTACAAGGAAAAAAGCCTTTTTTTATTTGACATATAGTTCTTCTGAGTTCTGATTTAGAAATGGCATATAGTTCTCAGCTGTTTCACAATGTATATACACTGTTTTCTGTAGGAATGGAATAGATAATTATATATAGGATTGTGGTGGTTTTTTTTTAGCCGTGTACCAAATGGGAATAATGATTACTTAATAATCATTATTTTGAAGCCTTATGTTACCAAAACATATAGTAAAAAAGTAGAAATTTATGGAATACTTTTTGATAAGTGTTTATTTTGTCCTTGCTAAAAGGAATGCTTTCACAGTAGTTTGTGCATCATTCCTTCTTGTAGAAATTGAAACTTCTTCTGTGATCAGCATTTGGTTAGCCGTGGCACCCCCTGCTTTTAAGACCTTTTTGAGGATCAGTAAGCTTTTTGTCTCAATAAGTCTTTTGTTTACACCATAAGGACGCCACCTCACTTAGTTCAGGTAGAACTTGCCGGCCACCGTGCAAGGAAGGTGGTCAGCATTAGGAGACAGTGTTAGCCAGGCTGGTGCTTTGCATGGCAGCAAAGCGTTGCCCTTGGTGAGCACTCTCTGTCAATATGTAGATGAAAGGGAGAGGTACTGAGACTTAGGGATGCTGGACAAACTTGTGGCTTCTCTTAAGTCATACCTTGTTAGGAATTTCCACAATAACACACTCGTGCCCGTAGGTCAGAAAAGAGTGCGTTCCAATGCCAAACAGAAGTCATGTGTGGGCTTAACAATGTTAGATGATTCAACTTCTGTTTTGTTACTGTACAACCATGTGAAATATTCCATTACGACAGATACTTAAGCATCAACTTTAATAAATTCTATGTTTTGTTTAAAGAAGGCTCCCCATGGATTTTTGCATAACATTCAAGCTGATCTTTATTCCCCTTTGAAATCCCTTCAGGCTTTTGGATGCTCTGGTGGTAACGGCATTAGATTTTGGGATATCTTTCTCAGATTCAAACTTGCATTTAATGGGTTTTTAAACATTAACAAACTGATTATTTAAAAGAAATTAAGTCTACCTAATTCTGCTAGGCATTTGTGCTCCCTGTGTCAACAGTACCTTTATAACTATGGTAATGAAGTCAATAGATAGCAAACTAATTATTCCTTCCCCCTCGTAAAATTGAGAAAACTTGATAACACGGAACTGAGTCTGTTACCTTGAACATAGTCCCCAGTCTAGTTTTTGCCATGACTGTAATGATTACCTTGTGTTTAATTTCAAAAGAATTCTCAGATTCCACGGTATAGAGGTGGTAAATTTATGTTACTTTTATGCTTGAGAAGAGGATATTAGGGTGTTCATACCATTCTGTGTCACATGTAATCATGTGTGGTAAAGACATCTGAGTTCATTTTGAGTTATATATAGGAACTGCAAGTATTTGAGTTGAATCCTCTTATAATTGCTGACAGACTAACAGCCTATGTTTTGCAAAATCTGTCACCCAAATTAATAAAATAAAAATATTAACATTGACTTTGATAACAGTCTCCAGGTATTCAAACTGTACTTTAAATATTCAAACACACTGATTGTAGCAAGCAAGTCTTTGACTTTATTTTTAGCAAGTTTGGCTTACTCTTCTTTCATGAGATTTTTTTTTCCTTCCATAGTAATTAATAATACATAAAAAATTGAAACTGGAACTATATTATCCTTTTTAACTAATCTCTTGTGGCTGTACTCATATGTAATTTACTTAGGTTAATATGAGAACCGGGGAGTAAGTTATAACTAATGTGCAAAACCGCTTTGTATATTTGGTGATTTTGTAATGTAAGTAAATTGGTTAATTCTTATTTCACTGATACTATTATCATGTATATGCAATTAAAAATTATGCTACATTTCTCTTTAGAATTAAATTTGAAGAACCTGACTTTATGTAATGGTGGTATACATGTGGAATGGAGAACTTATTTTTTCATTATGTCAAAATAAGTATTCTTGATAAGGCTTCAGGAAATATGCTGTTAGGAGATTTTTAATGTATAATAAAGTCCATGAATTTTTATAGTCTTTTGTATGAACTGTCTGGTATATACTCTGAATTTTATTGCTCTGAGTAATTTCAAATGATGCTTATAAAACAAATGGACTTTTTCTTAATCTTTTATGATACTATTACACATCTAACTCTATTGCAATCCCATAACAACTAAAATGGGGGAAAAAATGTCACTGATGGGGAAATAGTACTAACTCATATCTAGTGACATTTTTCCTTTTAGAAAAATTAAGGGACTAGTAATTACCCTAGACATGTACACTTGCTGTGTTTGGTCCTATTCAAAGGAATTCCTGTAGTTTAAAGGACCAGGTTATTGTGTACGCCAGCTTACGTGGGTTGGGCCTGTAGTTGTAATGCTAATAAATATTTATCCGCTGTGCTCTCTGTGGTTCCCTATAACAATTACCAAGTTCTCTTCTACTGGCAGTTTCTGTTTTAATTTGTTTTGAATTTTATGAAATATATACATCTGTAGGAGGTCCAGGGAGTAGATGAAATTAACTTCAGAATTATATAATTTATCTAGGTGCATGTATATCCTAACTATATTTGTATATGAACATACATATAATCTAGCACTCATTTATAAACAGACACCACACTTTGATTAAAAAAATAAAAACTATTCCTGTCAGCTAGTTTTGCAAATTTTCTATGTGAAAACTGTATTATAAAAGTAATTTTAAGTCTGTACTTACTGATATAGTCTATATAGCTGTGAATCCCTACATCAGAAAGAAATCATATAGCTTCAGTTTCCTTAAGAAGGACTATATTATGCCAAAAAAAAATGTGTGCTAAGACTGAACACATAAACATCAAGCTATAACTGACTGGGCCTGTGGTCATAATCCTGCCCCTCTGTCCTCTGTGTTGATGTGCCATATAGTGGCACACAGGTGTGGCTGAGTGAATGTCTTCTCAGTTTCTTTCCTCACTTCCACATCCAAAAACTTGTATTTAAATGCAACACAGACTATATAGAAACGAAATTGTAAGCTAATATCTGTAACTGCTTCTATCAGTGAGCCACTCCTCTGTCTGCTGGACTGGACTCAGGCAGAAATCATAAACCATCATCCATCTGAAAACACTTTTAGTTTTTATTCCAGTGATCACATGAACCAATAAATGGTAACCCATAGCCAGGGTTTTGTGCTAAGAAGGAATACATGTATCCCGTTAATGATGAAACTGCAGTTGAAGGTTCTCTTTCAGCTGCATTACCTCAGTACTGCACTCTACACACAGACAGACACTAAGCTGGTCTTGGGTCTTCTGTACAGGAACAGGTAATTTCTAGGATCATGTACTTGGGTCAATACTTTATTCACTGTAGTCACTAAGGTGTTTTATATATGTATTTCTCTATAAAAAGTATTACTATTAAGAATTGAATTATCAGAGGTAGCATTTATTATTTTGGGTGTATTAAAATGCTATAATGCTATAATGTAAGATCAATATAGCATTGTATATTAGCATAGTATATTAAAATGCTATAATGTAAGATCAATATAGCATTAGAACTGATAATCTTAGTTAATTGAAATTTTTTACTTTGGGTTTCATTTTTATAAAACTGCCTTTCAGAATGCTAGCCATCTATTGAGAGGCTGTGTTCAGAGTAACTTTCTGAAGAACCTAGACTGCATTGAGATTTTAGTCGCCAGGTAAAGTGAGAAATACAAGTCAAATTTTAAGAAAGACATCTGTAGATCTGTACCTTTTCATCCAGAATAATTTGATTACCAGGTTCCTGTGAAAATTCCTTGTTCATAAAGGTCGTATTCTTTGTAAAGGACATATGCCTTTAGACGATTGGGTAATGGAAGAAATGACATGAAGACAGGGCAGCGCAGACGTAACCGTCCCATACACTTCCGGATCTTGAGGCGGCACAAATGTTTAAGAGCACGAGGGTTTGCTAAAATGCAAAACAGGCACGTCATCGAAAAGGAATAAGAATGATTGATTTTTCAGTGATCTTAGCAAAAGTATTTTATACTTAAGCCACCAAGATTTTCCCTTGTTTTGACTAAATTGGGAAGTAGCTTCTCACTTCTCACTGCAAATCTTGTAGCCATGGTTTCACACCACGTTATGTTAGAGTCCAAAGACTGGCATCAATTGTAGGTCTGGCCTGTGAGACCTTAAACTCCTACATCTACATGTATTAACCCCCTGCCCTGCCCCTTGGGGTCAGGCTAAAAACTAAAGATTGCATGGGTAAATTAGATAAAAGAAATTCTTCTTAGTTTGACTTAGGTGCTGCTGTGAAACAATTTTGTTTGAAGGGTCATTTACTATCCTTTAGATTGTAGCATTTTCTCATCCTTGTTTTTAAGTGCCATTTCATAGTTGTTTTTTTTTTTTTAATATTTATTTGCTTGCATTGAGTCTTTTTTGCGACTATCAAGATCTTCATTTTGTTGTAGCACAGTAGTTGTGGCATATCAGCATGTGGGGTCTTTGTTCCCTGACCAGGGGCTGAACCCATGTCCCCTTCAATGGCAAGCTGATTCTTAACCACTGGACCATCAGGGAAGCCCCATTTCATAGTTTTTAATTCCTGTGTCTATGGTGTTCCGTAGGATCAAGAGAAAATTATTATCTACCTATATAATAAATAATCATATAACAGATTTCATCTACTGGGAAATGGTTAATAAGTACACATTGAGTATATACAATAACATTTTTTAGGTAGGAATAGTCTTTTTCTTGGTTTCTTTAGGTCAAGCTTTTAACTGAAGAGAACAGTGTTCTGGAAAAGAAGAGTTCAAAGAAGAGTATTTTTTGGTAAGAATGTTCAAGAAAGATACTTACTCAAGATAAAATGGATTTCTGACCAGAGTCCCTGTTTTTGGAGCACAGCTTTCAACTTTGAACAGATCCTAACTTGGTCAACATAATCAAGCATCACTCGAACAACCTTCCCAGAGAGATGCTGCAGCCACGACAAAGTTATTACTTCACAGAACTGAGGAAGAAAATCAGAACCATGAAAGTAAATGAAAAACTTACGTACCTGTGATTTAACATGGTCATCAAAAGAACACTAAACTCAGTGTCAGGAACCAAAGGTTTCAGGATCTTCATTTACAAACAAAGGTGTTGAACAAGAAAATATCTCTTGACTCTTAACATTGGGGAAAATACATACATGCATGCTAAGTCATTTCAGTTGTGTCCAACTCTTTGCAACCCTTGCACTATAGCCCTCCGGGTTCCTCTGTTCCTGGGATTCTCCAGGCAAGAATACTGGATTGAGTTGCCATTTCATCTTCCAGGGGATCATTGGGAAAAATATTTACTACTAACGCTAATGAACTTTGTAAGATACAATGAGGATTTAAAAGAGACTGTTATTTAATATTTATTATCCCCTTTGTTTGCCCACACTGCTGTCTGGAATAAAGGCTACCTTTCCAGCTTCACTTGCCTCTAGTTGAGGCCACCTGACTATGTCCTAGCCAGTGGGATGACAGTGGAAGTGTGAGCGACTCCCAGAACGCCGTTACAGAAGAGCAAAGTGTGTGCTCCTTCCTGCCAGCCATCCTGCTCACCGCAGTGTGGGTGTGAGTGTCCTGTGAATTGTGGAACTGTCCAGTTAGAACGCTATTGCCATTTGCCTTTATTTTATGAAAGGGGAATAAGCCGTCTTATTAGAGCCACCTTTATTTGGGGTTTTCTATCATTCATAACATAGTCCTACCCTGCTACTTGAAGCATAAGATAGTTTCTACCTTTAAGTGAATTATATGTCCTTAGACAAGATAAGATGCCCATGTAAGAAGGCAAATAATACTATATGAAAAGTCAGGAAGCCATACAAGATGACATATTACCTAAATTAACCAAGTCTTTAATTATAACCTAAAAGTAACATACAATATTAAAATATTTGCTTTTTCCTTTTCAGAATTGATCCAAAGTGTTTTTCATTTTATTTATATTTTCAGATGTTAACAATATAAATTCAAGTTTTTATAGTATATCTATCTACTCTGAGTATAAATCTGTAAGCTGATGAAAGTGGTGAACAAAAGCTTACATTCATGTATTTGTAGGGAAGATAGATAATTAGTAAAATATTAAAGAATTTCAGAAACTGGTAAAAGTTTATAAAAGCATTAAAGAGAATGATTAGGAAGCAGAACTACCTTAAATAAGATGGGTAGGGAAGGGCCTCTCTGAAGAGGTAGCACTTGAGATGAGGCCTGAAGGGTGGCAGCTATTTGAAAAATCAGGGGAAAGGCTCAAGTTGGGGAAAACAGAAGTGACGAGTTAGGCAGAGGGAAAGTAGGAGACTAGTGTGATGAAAGCAAAGAGCAAAATGTCTCAAGAAGAGAGAAGTCAGCAACATTTAGTGGGATTCTTTTTTCATCAGAAAGTGACCAAAAGAAAATCATTAATCGAATGGTTTAGAGTCAAAAACCTTGAGTACAGGGAACCCAGAAACATTCTAGCTAGATAACTCACTTCTTCAAAGAAGAAGTGTAACTGCGGTCATACAAGGCTGCAATCATTCTTCACAACCTTGTGCAGATGGTGCTTCATTTGTGAAATTCCCTGCGTAGAGGTAAATCACTTTTTCCTCTAAAGTGTTTCTGTACTTTTTTCATCTTTCTGTCATCAGGTTTATCATATATTTATCATATTAAAATCTTTCCAACCAGAGCTGGAAAGAAAGGAATTTTATCTGCTGCTGTAGTTCCGGGCCACCAATAATGACAACACAGGGTGACAGCTGCTGTGGAGTGTACTTACCATAGTATCTTTGATAACTGTAGACGTCCAGCCTTCAAAAGCATAGAAAGGATGAACTTTGTCTCCATGAGGACAATCAAAGCATCGCTCTGTGTCATACCCATAATTCAGCAGCATCCTGAGCATGACTTCGTCTTTCAGTGTGTATTGCAGTGCCGATGGGAAATGTAAAGGGTTGACTCTGCAGAAGTAATTAACGTTGGCCCCGTGCCGTAGCAGCAGACTTACCAGCTCATAGTTGCCCATCCTGAGGGCTATCTGGAGGCAATTAACTGGGTCTTGATTAGGCAGAGCTCCAGCACTCAGAAGCAGCTTAACTGAAGAGAGGTCGCCATTTGATACAGCAAAATACAGAGCCGACTTCCTGTGGTCATCATAGTGTTTGCGGATTCTCTGATCGAGCATGAAATTCACATCAAACCCCGCCTGGATGAGAAGTTCCACGCATTCGGGGTGTGCTCCTGCTGCTGCACAGTGAATTGGACTGATGCCACTCCGCTTAATGGCAGCCAAATCAGTAACTGGAACCAAAATCTTCAGAGCTCTGAGAAAGAATTTCAAAGTGCACTAAAATTTTTTCTTTGTTAAGATGCAGCATTGACCTGTTTGTAATTGCTTTATACTAGCACTGGGTGGTGTTATTATCAGGTAATATGTAGATACCCCAACCAAAAAAAAAAAAAAAAAAAGCATAGTTCCTGCATGCAAAATCTCAGATACCAGGTAAAGTTACAGGTCTAAATAAAGAACTCAGAGTTATCCCAGTCAGTGAGACCCAAGGCTCCCTGCATTGCCAAATGACCTAATAATAAGATAGTTTTATGTCTCTTTACTGTCTACAGAGGATATCTGAATTTACTAATTCCTAGCTGGTCCAGAGTTTCTTAATTTAAAAGGGGGTGTTGAAGTTGGAGGATCAGAGATGAAGATTATCAAGTTCCCAGAAACCACCCCCCCAATCCCATAGCTATTACTATATCTATTTGCAATAGTGTGGCTGAACTTACAACAAGTGACCTCTGTCAGCTGCTACATGAATGGGCAGGTGACCTGAATTCTTAGGGACGTTGGCATCAGCTCCATACTCTAGCAAGAGAGTCACAGAGTCTGGATTTCCTCCGCTAGCAGCTTCAAGTAAGATGGAAGAAGAGTCAGAAGCCTGACCAAGAGCATTAGCTCCTAAAAAGGAGAAAGAGGGATGTTACGCGAAGAGTCTTTTCACTGTATTGCTTAAGTATTCTTAAAGTATAAATACACATGTTGGCTTTCAGAGTGATTTTATAAGCTGTGTGTTTCTAACTTAAGAATCCCAGGAGAAATAATTTTATAGAAGGCTTTATTTTCAGACCTGCATACGAAAGCTTGCTTACCTCATAACACACAGATAAGATGGCACTAACCATCCTGTTGAACTATGTCACCATGAATCTAATGAAGAGCTTATGGTGGAAAAGGGTATTTGTTCTGTTTTAACTTGTTGCTAGGAGACTGTGCATACTAAGAGACACTAGCTGTTCTTAGCTGAAGTTGGAGACTGCTGATGGTTAAAAGGGTACCCTGTGAGTTCAGTGCTCTGTGAGTGGTGTGGGTAATAAGAATACAGACACAGGCTGTCTTCTTGAAGATCTCAGGGCTGGGGCTGTGAGTGGGGCTGGGGTTGTAAGTGGGACTGGGAAGTGAAGGAAGAAGAGAGGAATTTTGGGTCAATTTTGGAAGGCCCCTGAGTAAACTGGGCTTTCAACAAAGAGCATTCAAATGGACAAAAGAAAAAGAGGACACTCCGGTCCCCTTCACTACTCATGTAAAAAAAGCTATGGTGACTTTAATTAAGTGTGGACTCCATAATCATTAGAATATAAAATGGCTGTCCCAGAACCCCAGTTCCAGAATGCTTTAAGAAGTGTCTAATAAGCCCCCATGTAATGAGTACTCATTATGTGCTTGTTCCTTTATGTATATAGTAATTTCTAAACTTCACAACAACCCTAGCAAGTAGATGCTAACGTCTTCACTTTAAAGATGAAGACACTGAGCTTCACTGAGATTAAATTACTTCACCAGAGATACACAGCTAGTCAGAAGGTAGTCAGGATTCATGCCAGGTGGGCCGGACCCAGGGCCTATTTCTATGATGATACTATGTTACCGGTCCAGCAATGCAGGGTGGTAAACTAATGCGATTTGGAACGAGACAGCTGTGGGGTCAAAGCCTGGCTCTGTTACTCAGTAGCCATGTGCAAATGACTGTAAAGGGGCTTACCTAAGGGAGATGCCTCCTCACTGAGGCCAACCCATACCGGTTTGTTTTATTTTTTAAAGGTTAAGGATTTAAAATCTGTTGCTTCTCTTGTTTCTTTATATTTTAATCAATGATCTACATAAAATGTAGCTCTTTTTGTGCAGATGAAGGATCCAGTGTTTACTTTGTTTTTCCAGCTAATGACCTGAGCCATCTCTGACAGCACTGGTAACATTTTACTTGAAATGTTTTACGGCCACTGAATGGGAACTAGCCTCTCCCTATATGATAGGAAGGATTTAGGTAAGTCTAAAAAGCAGGAAGTTGTTCTGTGCAATCTAGAAAACTGGAAACCAGGACCATCTGTTGTTAGAGAAAGAAAGAAAGCTTCTGGATGCAAATGAGGAAGAGAATAAAGAAGATAATTCTAATATTGGGACTTCATTAAATCTTGGGAAAGATTTGCTTCTTTGATCAAAAGCTTTAGATAATACACTGCTTTTTCTCACAGTGTCATCAATGGACGGTCTCCTCAAAGACAGTAAATGCCAAAGTTCTCTGAGCCAGGGTTTCTGCGAATTAAACCAGGATCTAAGATGTCCATAGCTACAGCACTGGTGGCAGGAGAGGACGTATTGAAGGGAAGTCCTGCAACTGGTACCATCACCGAGTCTCAATTTCCTCAAGGGTAAAATGAGGATAATGCCTACCTCACAGGGTTTGCAGAAGATTGTTTGAGGTAAAATAAACAGCTTACTACCTGGTGCTGAGAAAGTAGTTAACATATAGAAGTTGCCTTCTTTCCCCTTCTCTCAGAGTTTTATTACTAGAGAGGACAACTGGGACTCACAAAGAAGAAATCAGGAAGAATTTCCTAAGAATTCATCTGGTAACAGATTGGACTGCCTCATCATTTAGCTTAAGTAGAGAAAACATAGAGGATTTTGTGAAGTCTTTCATTCTATGAACCTAAAAAAGAACAGTAACACAAAAAAATTAAACAAGAAAACAGCCATCCTCTTAACATAGTCAGGGAACATAAAGTAAAAGAGTAATCCGCAGCCTAGTAATTTCAGGGAATCTACTTCAGAGCAAGAAGTATTCAATCCCTATTTTAGGCTTTTCCAGTAGCTAATGCATTAACATGTACTTCCATGAAATATTAAATTAAGCTTAAATGTTAACTTCTATTACTTTGAAGCTCTCAGTGAAGAGGAGAACACTTTGGTCATGTTACCCTTTGGTAAAAGTGTGCTGACTGTATAGAAAAATCTTGCCTTTCTGCAGTAAGAGTTCCATGATTTCAGTGTATCCACTTTGGGCAGCAAGAGCAAGAGGGGTGAATCCATAGGAGCTCTGTGGGTCAGGGTGCGCCCCGGAAGCCAGCAGGAGAGCCACTATGTCCCGTCTGCCCAGCTTGGCTGCTTCGTGGAGCGCTGTCCTCTTGTTGGCACACAACAGATTGACATTGGCTCCATGGCTGATGAGCAAGGAGGCCATATCATAGGAGTCCTGTAGAACAGCTGGGAAATTGGAAGTGAGGGAGGCGTCACGTTTAACAGGAAATTCAGGCCAGAGTTATCTGATCAGCTAGTTTCCCTCGGGCTTCTTGAAGAAGTTCTTCCTACCCGCCCCCCATGTGCCAACGATTTGTGCTTAGGGAAAACATGAGGCACATATCAAGGAATATTAATAGTGTTTTACATCAATAGGGCTACTTGCTTTTAAGTCATGACCAATTATTCATTGTCTATTGGCTGCTTATGGGCTGAAAAACAAGGTTTTCACACATCATCTTTTTGTTCTCAAGAAAATAGGAACTTAAGTATCCAGTACAGCCCCAGAAATGTTTGTAGTTGCTTTACATAAACAAAAACAAAAAAAGCTATAATTAGGAAATCATTTTAACCTCACACTTTGTAAACCAAATTCTCTAACTGGTATTTCTGCATTTATGCTATTAATTCACATTTGGATGATAATCTTTGGTCCTTTAAGATTCTAGAACTTAATTTATCCATCTCCTTATCCATTCACTAATTGTTGGCACCAACTGTGTCTGAGGAATCTTACTAGGTGTCAGACACTGAATCGGGATGAATTCTGCTCACCACCGTTTACAATGTGCCATATAAAGAGCTATAATGGCTCTAAGACTAGAAATATGGAGGACCCAAGGGTATCAGGTCTTGCCCTTTCATTCTAGAAACACATGTCCTTTGTTTTAGGAAATAATTTTCTTGTTTCATCGACAGTGTACCGGCCTCCATCTTGTGTGTTCTCTACTATTCCTGTTATTCACATGTTGCCCTTCTTCAATTGTCATCCTAGTTCTCTTAGTTATTTTTCTTTCCTATTTTTCATTTCTTTTCTTCTTCTTTTCAGTTATGTAAGATAAAGCTTTATCTTATAGGATTTTTAAAAATTTCTATCATATGTTTAATTTTCAAGAGTGTTTTTTTTGTTCTTTTTTTTAGTAGTGTCCTGATATTTTATTAATTTTCATTGATTTTTCTGAGAAAATTAATGATAACTTTCCCTTACATGTTATTTTCCCTAAATCTGCTTCTCCCAAGTTGTTTATCTTTGCTTGTTGGAGATTCTTCTCAGATTAGTCCTTGGATATCTGCTCATGGTTAAGAATTGGAAACAAAATCTAATTGGAAATTCTAAACATTGACTTAAGTGAAGGTTGATATGCCTGGGACATTTGTTGGGCAACTTCCAATTTCACTATCTTTAGTTCTTTCTCCTTGAGCTGATCGGAGGAGCCTTCTCTTGGAAGGTGAAGTTCTAGCTGCCAGCTTTCTAGAATTTGGTGGAGGAGAGCTGGGAGATCTTAGCTTGTGTTTGCTTAATTTCTCCAGTGTTTGAATCCAGTATTCCTGCCCTTGCCTAATAATCTCCAGTCCTGAGAATCTTTGCTCACACTATTCAGAGAATAAACCTCCAAAATTTTGCTGGGGTTGGGGAGGAATTTGACCCAGCAGGGTAGATTGAGAGAAATAATCTAGATACTTGAGTACTGGTTTCTTAATAGTTTTCAATAAATTTTTCTATTTTAGCTGCTTGTTCTTCATCCCCATGTTCCAGGAGGTAACTATAGCCAAAAGTTTCCAGGCCTTTTGATACAATTGCACTGGTTTTTGGCTTTCCCCACTCCAATTTAAGATTTGGCTTTCGTGTCACTTATTACTCATTGATCTATCTGTTCTCCTGATTTTTAAAAATCATGTTACTGCTGTCTCCTCTTCCAGTCTTCCCATTCTTCTGTATCTTAACCCTTTAAAACATTTAATGAACTATACTTCTCCTGAAGACTCAGGAGGCAGCAAAATTAGCCATTTATATTCAATCTGCCAACTTCACCCAACCACTGGCTGCTTCTTCCTACTCTGCTCCGTTCTATATTTTTTATACCATGATTAACTTGTTCATCTGGGGTGTCAGGCAAAACAACCAGCTCATAATTGGGCAGACACTTTGCCTCACTGACTTAACTGAAGGTTGATATGCCTGGGCCAGTCTATACAAAGCTTCTTGGGGGTCAGATACCACATGTGGTCAGTTGGGACTAGTGACAGTGCTGCAACTATGCACCAAAAAACTGTCTGTGAAGCCCCTGGGTCTAGAGGAGACACAGGGCCACAGCCTGTTTCCCAGAGCCAAGGTGTTAATTTACCTGTAATGAGAGGTGAATTGCCTTCGACATTCTTGGTATTTGGATTGCAGCCATTGATAAGGAGAAAACTGACGTTTTCTAAGAGGCAACTGCTGACAGCCAAAAACAGTGGCGTTTCACCTTTGTGGGTAGTTTGCTCCCACACACTGAGTTTTGAGGCTGAAATAAATCCATTAGACCACACAGATTAAAATATGAAAATAAATTTTAAACGTATTTCTCAGAAGCATCAAGAAGAGTTGTAAAGGGAGTTTACCTTTCAGGGTGATTTCTAAAATGTTCTTATTTAACTGTACTGCAGCCTTATGGAGAGGAAGCCAGCCTATCTCATCTGCTTCATCAAAAGCTGAATGGTACTTGGTCAACTGTGACAGTACATCTTCCTTACCTATTAGGATGTCAAACAAGGACAGATTCACATTTGGCGCATGTACAAGGCAGCCCATGCTGCTTCTGAACTTCATCATCAAGGCTAGTGCATGAGAGAATGAAATTCTGGCACCACCCTTTATGAAAGACAAATGTAAATCGCATAGGGCAAATAAGGGCTTCCCTGGTGGCTCAAACAAGAAAGAATCTGCCTGCAATGCAGGAAATCTGGGTTTGATCCCTGGGTACAGAAGATCCCCTGAAGAAGGAAATGTCAACCCACCCCAGTATTCTTGCCTGGAAAAGTCCATGGACGGAGGATCCTGGCAGTCTATAGTCCATGGGGTCACGAAAGGCCGGACATGACTAGTGACTAACACATATGCAGGGGAACAAGCAGTAAGGGCTTTCATCCAGCATTCCATACCACCTGGGGCTGTGAATACCTGTCATCTTATTATATACAGAAAACAGTTCTGTTCACTGAGGAGTCCAGGAGCTCTTTGCTAAGTTGTGCTGAAGTAGTTTCTCTCAGGAAAGGCCATATCGGATTCCTGACAATCAACTGTGGACTCCACAGTGTTCGGCATTTGGGAGACCCTGTTTCTAGGCTTCCTGAACTCAGAGGGAAAATGCTGCTAGTTGTCACCGTCACATCTTACCACAGGTTGAAGGGGATAGAATAAGAAGAGTACTTAACTGTCTCTATTGTTTCAACTATCTTCTTATAGTAAGCACTCAAAAAGCTGCAAGGGAAAAAAATATGTGTGAAATTCCAAAACTGAGGGAAAAAACCATATAAAGCAAAAGGAAAGGGTTAAGGCAACAGTAGGTAACCAGGAGTGAACTTATAATGAGGCATAACTGAGGCATAATAGAAATACTTCAAAACGTAGTATAACCCCGTATGTGCTCCAAAGAAACTCCTCTCTCGTATGTCTTCCTCATCAGTTTCTTTAGGGCAAGAATTGTGAGAACCCAGATCACAGTTGGCCCTCAATCGATACTTGCTGAACTAAATCAAACCTATCTAGGACTGAAATGTCATATTATCACATTAATATCTAAATGGCTACTCTATAGTGTCACTGATGTTAGCAAAAATTACTTTTTAAAAAAAGTAAATAATCATGGTGTAAGATTTTTAAAAAATATTCATGGTCAGAATCTGTGCTCAAAAAACACTATTAGCAGTTTTTTTCAAGTAATATTTTTATTAAAATATGTAAAGAAAATTTAAAAAAATAAAATTAAATTAAAAATAAGTTTAAAAAAAAGAAAAAAAATGTAACAATATAAAAGGTTTAAAATTTGGGACTATGCTCAATGTTTCCTTCTTATAATTCTCATGTTAAAGAATAAGACTTATAGAAATGTCTTGTTTAAATTCTCAGGTTCCACCCTTCTTTTCTTTATTAAAATAGCTGCTCAGAAGAAAAAAAAATTAAAGTTTTAAAGAACAATTTATGGATCTTACATTACTTTTTAAATCTAGTAAAGAATGACTGTCACCTTTTCATTTTTCTATTGATTATTCAATGAACCTAGCTTGAAAACAATAAATTTCCTTAGATAATCTGTCCTGCTTACAATCTGGTCAATCAAATTCTCTTAAACATTTAAAACTGTACTTGTTGATTTAACATTGTATTAGTTTTCTATAACAGCTGTGTGAGACTACCACACACTGATTGGCTTAAAATAAGACAAATTTATTATGCTCTGCAGTTCAGAAGTACAGAATGGGTCTGACTGGACCAAGATCAATGTGTTGGTAGTGTTGTGTTCCTTCTGAAGGCTCTACGGAAGAATCCACTTCTTTGCCTTTTCCAGCTTCTAGAGGCCACCTGCATTTCTTAGTTCATTGGCCCCTTCTTCCATCATCAAAGCTAACAATGTTGGGCCATGTCCTTCTACTCACCCATCTCTCAGGACTCTTTCTTCTGCCTCTCTCTTCCACTTTTAAAGATGCTTGTGATTACACTGGGCCTGTCTAGATAACCTAGGATAATCTCCCTATCCTAATGTCAATGGATCAGCAATCTTAATTCCATCTGCCACCTTAATTCTCCATTGCCATGTAAGGTTGCAAAGTCATAAATTCTGGGGATTAGGACTGGACATCTTTCTGTTTTGGGGGAAGCGCTTTATTCCTCCTGTCTCAAGTATATGCTTATTTAAATGCCTTTAAATGTAAAATCATGACTTCAAAGTTAATCACAAGGTCAATACAACAGGTAATCCAATGAAATCCAATTTCTTTATAAAACTTTAAACTATTTAAAGATTATTTTAAAGATCTAAATCTAACACGAAAGAGTAGGAATAGTGTGATAAAGAACCAAGACTCTGAAGCCAGGCTGTATGGATCTTTACTTACTAGCTTTGTGACTTTGGGTTAGTCGCTTAATTTCTGTATGCCTCAGTTTCCCCACCTCTAGGTGGGGATAATAATAGTACCTACCACATAAAGAGGTGATGAGAATTAAAATTTAAATGAGTTAATATTTATGAAATGCTCAAAAGCGTGGCACACAATCACTCCAAGTGACTGTTACTTTAAAAAATAAAAAAAACCCAACTGTAGGTTGGATAAATGTCAACATCTCTACATTTAATTTTAAAATCTCTTGGAGTTAAAACACATTTATCCCATTTTGCCTCCAGCAGGCAAATAGAGGTCACCATCCCAAGCAAACGGTTTATCACCCCTGATAACTACTCAGGGGCTTGAAGCTGCAGACCAGCCAGACAGCATTTGACTAGGTGTGCTTGGCTGCAGACAGCCAACGGCAATATCCAGGGCAATTCTCTAGTTGTCACCATCACATCTTACCACAAGTTGAAAGGGATAGAATAAGAAGAGGGGTCCATGGAGTCCTTTTCTAGTGCTGTCATACCAGAACTCTGAATCTGCACCCTTCCAAAGGGGTAGTCTCTTCTGGGTTTAAGTTTACACAATCATTCCTTCTGATTTGAATAAAGACTTTATCCTATCCCACCCACCCCACTAAGACTGACAACAAATTTCGGTGTCTTGGTGGACTTATACATTTCCTTAGCTCCTCAAAGACAAGATAGTTAGGGTTTTCTAGCCCTTCAAATTCTCATGTTTCTCCTTTTTTATTTCCAGTCTGCCTCTCCTCACCGGTATCTATAACTAACCTCCTCCAACTATTTTCTTTACTGCCTAATTAAATTCTGCATTATTTTCTAATTTCAATGTTTGGTCAGACATTGTCTAATAGATACTATTTAAATGGTAGCTCCTTGGATTCTGACTCTCTCTTCTGTTTTTGTCATAACACTAGCATCGTGCTTATGACAAGTTTCAACTGTTGAATACCTATCATGCACTGCCAAAAAGATACCATTACCTCTCATCCTCAGGTGACTGCTGTGCAGTTCCTGGCTTGTGAATATCCTGTAAACTCTGTTGAATCATGAGCTGGGTGTCAAAGTCATCATCGATGTCTTCATCATTGGTGTAATTATCCATGTGGAATGCAGACAGATTTACTTTAAAGTCAAAATGAATTAAAAATATTTTTCCAGTTGTGGAAACAGATTGTTAACTGATAAAAATTATAAGTTAAATTCAGAAAACTAAAATAAATCATAGGATTGATAAATGAAAAAATGCAAAATTTAGAACACAAAATATTCATTTACAAATTTTTCAAAAACTCCAAAGAGTTTTCTGAACTGCCACAGATTCAACATAAATTAGAAAATTTCCATGAGTAACCATCTATTTAAAGCTTACTCAGGAAACACAAGTTTTCACATAAAACTTAAGTCAGTGCCATTTTAATTATGAAAATGTTCATATCAATCTATTTTAAACTTATGAGTTTTTCTCAGTGATTGTAGCATTCACTCAAAAGAATATCTTTCCTACATGCAGTATTATGCTAAAAATAATTTAGTAAATATTAAAAATAAACATTTTATAGGAATAAATGTGCTCTCATAACACTTAACTGGAGTAGTGGGGGGAAAGCCCCAATATATTTTATTAGGCAATATCTCAATGGCTTTAAAAGAACACTTCAGGTTTAACATAGAATAGGTTTGATCACATACCAAAGACGTTTTACCTTTTGTTATATCCTCTAGGACAGCACTGAAGTTTTCACTGTGTTAAGGATTAGCACGTCAGAATTTTCATTTATATTTAGGATCTCCACTCCCCAGTAGTGACTATTCCATTAATAGCTTTACTATAAATACTTGATCATAAGACAGTCTGGCACATTCCCCTTGTTTTTTACATGTGGTTTAGCTGTTTGGAAACATGGTCTCCTTTTTTCACTGCTGTATTCATGAAATTTAAAGGATGAAACATTTCATTCCTGAAATAAAATGCTTTTGCAGGAGGCTGACCACGTGAGGTGAACTCTTCCTCTGAGGACTCAGGCACATAGCCATGGCAAACCAACATCAATTTTTCATGTAAGAAAGGCCAAACATTTTGCTTTGACTGAATTATCAAAAATGACTGTCCCTATGGTCCTGATTCACTGGAAAGCTACATCTACATTTTCTTTGGATTACAGAGCTGCAGCCTAAAATATCCAGGGAATTTTAAGGATGGAATTAACTCCACACAAGATAATAAAATTTTGATTATAATTTTGTTTTGTTGAAATGTTTAAAAATTGATAATGTACACTAGTATTATGAATGCATACTAAATAATAAGAATAATAGCTATTAAAAATAACACAGAGCCCACCGGGCATTTCCAATTAAATATGAAGCAAATGCCAAGAAGCATGATACCACCTCCTGTGGGCAGGATCTCCCTCCAGTAGTCTTACTGCCTTTGTGTGTCAGCCTCAGTGCTTTGAGTTTCCTTTCCTTGTCACAGGGGTACTGTGAGAAAAATGGATCTGACGTTTTAAGAGTCAGACAGAAGGGGTTTAGTTCTGAAATTGTTTCAGCGTTTGCCTTATTTACAATTTATGTATTTTAAATGTTTGTGTATAATAACAATAGTTGAGTAGAAAGTAAATTATTACTGAAGCTGATGAAATCAGCTTAACACTTTCACTTAACACTTAATTCTTTCACTTAACACTTGTGAAAGAGATAATTTTAGATATTAGCTAAAATTTTATCCAGCTAGTCTTCCCAAATCTGTTGCTCACATATATATCAAACTAAAAAAAGGAACTAAATGAAAGTTTCAAAGAGTTTCCATGTGACTCCAATACACATTTCATGTTTTTCTTCACAGTTGACTGTGGTCTCAAGAATCCATCTGGAGAGCTGTCGTCCAATCAAGAGTGGTGTATCAGGGAGAACAATGTAAAGACCATTCACAAAGATCACCTAAAAGAATTACACCAAGATACTTGGGTTTTATAATGTATATATTCTCAAGGAGGCAAAGGAAATATTTTTTGTAACTTCTTTCAGATGTTTTATTAAGTTGTCCAATTTAGTCATCTAATTGACAAAGCAAAGCAACCCCACGTTTGACCCAGTGTTGAGTGGGTTGGTCTGTTTTCAACAACATTGCAATGACAAAGTTAGTAGAATGTCCTGTGGTGGAAAGAGTTCCTTTACGTTCACTTGTCTTGTAAAGAGGACAGACATAGGCATTCAACTTCACGATCTCAGACTTTATAGCTTGAAAAAAAGGAAATACAGTTATTTGATAAAGGAAAAACAGTTACTGGTACTAAAAGAACAACTATTTATCTTGTAATAAAATGACCAGTACTAAATATCAGATCATGATTATGATATTTGAATATTTTAAAGTTGTTGTTGTTTTTTTTATACTTGGTATATAATTATGGTTATGAAACAAGGTAAGTGATTTCAATATGGTACATGATTTTAAAGACTTGATCACTTAACAAGTATGAAAACACTCAAGAGGACTTGGGAGATAAGAAGGAGAAACAAAACACAGCATAGGTAATAGGGGAGATGCAAAAAGAGAAACACAGTTGCTTAGAGTTCTAATACAAGAAATCCATAAATTAGAGGAAATTGAAGTTACTGTTAGTTTTCACCAGGTTATTGGGAAAAATACACTAACTCACAAAAAGAATCTCTACACAATCCTTGCAAAGCCAGATATGAGATATTAGGAATCTTTCTAAACTGAGGCCACATCATAGTTATAAATGCACTGCTTTAGAAATAAAAACACTTAATAGGTTGAATGGTAATTGGGTGTAAATGTCTTCATTTACAGTTATTTGAGAATTTAAAAAAAATAGAGAGGAAGGACAAAAGAATGAGAACTGTTCTCATCTGGTGGGAAAATGATGATGGCAAACAGGAGGGAGCAAGTAGATTTTAAAAGGGGGCAAAGCTGGTCTCCATCCCTAGCACCTTGGGTCACTTGGCTGGTTCCTAGGCCTAGGAGTTTCTTATAGCCAGAAAACTCTAGTCAATAACTGGAGACTATGTGTCAAACCTGTTTGTGTCTCTAAGATGTGTACAAAGGCACTTCAGAATCAAAATATTGATAGGAAGCTCTAGACTTGGAAAAAGGAGAAGTGAAGAGGAGAGGCAAAGAAATTGTTATATCCCATGTGATAAGGGCAAAAAGAAGCAAAATAATAGTTATAAAATAATAAAAATGTAACACAAAAAAGGGGGAACAATATATTTCCAATATAAACATTAAATCAGTATTTACTATAATTGAACAAGTTCTAATACATTTGAGCAGAGACTTATTTGGAAAGCAGTTAAAAATATCTATCATTATGCTCCATAAAACTCTACAAAGTTTTGTTAGAAATATATTTACTTGGTTTTATCCATATAATGGGCATCAGGTCAAACAGAAGTTTGGGGTACTGTTCAGCAAGCAATCCACTGTGAAGAGAAATTGATAGATGTTTATTAGAAGTAAAACAAAATTTGCATCTTAGAAATCATGACTTAGCTATTGGCTTTTAATACAAGAGAGGACCAGAGATAGCCAGGGAAAAAAATGTCAAAACAAAACCAAGTAAAAGGCAATGAAGAATTGAGAAAAACAGATAAAAATTATGGAAAGGTAACGTGTTAAATAGTGGACAAATATCAACTACTGCCACTTTGAAAGTAATGTCCATGAGGCAGACACTATGCTGTTATATTTGACAGTCACGACAGTCTCGGCCCCATTCCAATTCCTATTTCACAGATGAAGAGTGGAGGCTCAGAGAGGCTGAGTACTTTTCTCACAGTAACAGAGTTCTTAAGTGCCAGTGTTTGCCAGTGTCAGGATTCAAACATAGAGCTTTCTATCTAAAAAATGTAGTTAATCTTTCCTATGTTACATTGCATATTTGTTTGCTTGCAAGATGGAAGGAAGAAAGAAATGAAAAGATGAATACATATATAAGAAAAAGTAAATTAAGAGAAATGTCAGGGGAATGATTAAAATGAAAAGAGAGAAATAATCACATGAGCTATGTGCAGCTAACTCTCCTCATATCCCTGTCTTGGAACCATCTCTGTAGAACTACCTTCATGCTCCTTCTTAAGCAACTTACCCTGCCTTTTAACTTTTAACCCTCCCTTGACAGGAAAGTCTAAACTTGACTCTGGAAAAAGAAGATTATGCTAAGTAATGGATTGTTAAAGAGCAGGGCTCCAAGGGAAATAATCTTTCCCTTTCGCTCTTATCTATCTGTCTGTCTACACAGACACACACACACACACACATCTAAGCATTGATTAGTTTCCTATGCTGGAAATTCAGTATTTATTGTGGCTGTGCTACATGGCTTATGGGATCTTAGTTCCCCAACCAGGGATTGAACCTGGGCCACTGCAGTGAAAGTGCCAAGTTCTAACCACTGGTCAGCCAGGGTATTCCCTCAGTATTTATTCTAAATATTTACTTATTATTTCATCAAAATATAAGAAAAAGTTTTCTATTCACCAGTAGAAATGAGAACTTTACTATAACTGTAAACTATTTAAAAGTGAGGTGCTCCTACACATTACAAAACAGAAGGTAACTCATAAAACAGAAGACGGAAAAGAAATTCAACTAACTTTTCTACTGGTAAGTCCAGTGAAATACTAATTCAAAATTGTTCAGAACCTAAAAGTACTCACTAATTGCTGCAGCATGAATAATGATTTATGGCAAGAATTCTAATATTATTTATTACTTGTCATATTCTCTAGAAGAAGCCTTTTGGCTGCGGAGGATGGCAGGGGTGAAGGGCAGCAGACAGCTTATCTCACCTATGATTCAGCTACAACTAAAGAGTATTTGCAGTTGAAACTACTGACCTTGTTCTGTCCCAGCGGGCTCCATCAAGATATAATCCATGTATAAAAACACCATCTTCTGGTGCTTCCTTAGAGGAATCAAAAGGAATAACCTGAAGGCAGAAACAAATGCTAGTAGAGATTTCCTTCCTGGATAAATGTCTCATAAAGAAAGTATTACCTAAATTTTCAGAACACATTCATAGCTTCTTAAACTATACTTTTTTCTCAGTGAAATGTAATTGTAAAATAATACAGATCTTTTAAAAGTATTTTATCTGGCTTTACTGTACATCATATTGATTTCTGCTAAAATAGAAAAGCAGTGTTGGATTATTTGAATTGAATATTGAGATGTATAAAAATTCTCTCATGGAGACAGCAAGGCAAATACTATATACTTTCTTCATAAATACAAAGAATGGAAAGAAGAATTATTTGCAATGGGCAATAAAAATATGAATTCTTCAAGTACTCCTTGATTAAATACATGCCTTTGATGTAATGATACGCTCTGGAGTTTAAGGAGTTTACTGTACCTCAAATTCATATCCCAGTAAGTCAATAGGGATGGTATATTTTCTGGCATAATTCTGCATTGCTCCAGTTAAAAAGGCTTGGGTAAAAAAGAAGCCTGAGAGCCAAAACACACAAGGTTTTCCTGAATTATACCAGTCCTATAAAGGAAAAACAAACGTTATGTTCCTTTTACTTACTCAAGAATTACCTGACATACAATTACTCACTCTGGTTTCTGCCAGAATCAGTGTATTCTGCCCACACTGTCCATCACAGGACTCTCTTTCCTGACACCAAACATACAACCTTTATTGGCCCTCCTACCTTTTATCCCTTCTAGTCACTCTTCTCGGGAAATTCAAACTAATTTTAACATTAACCTGAATAAAACAGACTTTATTTGTTGTGAAAGATTAAAATCTCCTGTAAAGAGACAAATGTAAATTATTTGAGGGCTTACTATCTTACTTAATCCCACTCAGAAGCAGCCATCTTCAGAAACCCTATAGATTGTCTAGCCACAGCCCTCATGTGTTGGTTCCAATCCCTTGATCTTCCTAAACTCCCTGCCTCCATACCACGATTCTGCCTCCACTTTCGATGTCCTGGTCTTCTTTCCGAATCATGTGTACCTCTTCTTGTTTCTTCCCTTTCTCTGCTCAGTACATCTATAACGATGCTGCCAGAGCGCACCTCTCCCTGCCTGGTTTGGATCAGGCTCAACGGAATACTTCAGTGAGCTACTACTGCCCTACCAAAGTAAGGCCTAGAACACCTCAAGTCTCCCATTCAAGATACTTCATAAGCTGGTCTCAAACTATTTATATATCCATCCCTTTTAGTTCCCCCTTAAACATCCGACATTCTGATCAAATGGTGGCCTCTTCTCTGCACTTGGTAAGCTTCTGTTGTTTTTTCTGTTTGTCTTAAAGTGGCGAGACTCTTATATCCCTCTATGGGATGAACCCTCCTAACATTTTAATCGAAACAGCACTCTGGTGGTGGAGCTCTACCTCCTGGAGTGGGTATGTGATTCACGCCAAGCTGACCATACTCCAGGAACAGTGACTGATTCAGGAATGGACATGTGACCCAGTCAAAGCCAGAGATGTACAGACTCTTGCTGGGACTTCTGGGGACAAAGATCGACTCTAAACAGTTTTGTGCATATGCGGCCAGAGTTCCTATTGCTATCCTGCTGCCATTAAACAAGAACCTAACAGAGAGTGGAGTTAACCCGCAGAGACTGAAGCCAAGTGGTGAAGTGCAAGATGCCAGGATCAGGTAACTGCATTTGCACCCTAGGTCAAAAGCTGCCTAGAGTCACTTTACTCCCTGGAGTTTTCAGTTACATGAGGCAATGAACTTAATTTTTGCTTTCATCAAAATTTTTACAAAATTATCAATCCTAAATGATATATTGTCTTTCATCCTACAGGTGTCTCTAAGCCCTCTTCCTTTATTTGCAGTGTTCAAAACCATTCATCCTTTAGGCCAGCTCACATGCTACCTCATCCAAAAACCAACTGCTTTCTTATGTTAAAAAAAACCTCTCTCCCTTCTTTGAATTCCCAGAGCATTTTACATGTTGGTCTTTTATGACACATCCCTTACTATACTGAATTAACTTTTTCTTAGATACACAGGTTATCCTCCTGAGGGCTCCTGGCAAACTGAAGGCACCTGGCAACCCTGTCTAAGGACAAGATGCTTCTGACAAAGTGAGTCTCAATTCACATTTGAATGAGCAGATGAATCAATAAAATGAACTTTGTCTCTGAGTGAGCAGCACACTATGGGAAGGAGTCAGCTTTACTTCCTGGGAAGAAGAGAAGAGACCACTGCTGGAGATGTTGCAACTGTACAAGCTGCCAGATCAAGAAGTGGTAAAGAAAGAGATGGCACTCAGTAACGGTAAAAGCCAGGCAGAACGAGCACCAGGCAGGGAAAGCTGTAAGAACCCAGAAAGCAAGTATATAGAACATTCCCTTGCTCACTTCAGGTCTTCATTTAGCCAAGAATGTTATGAATGTCTGGGTCAGCTACTTACGTATCCATAAAATCTCTGAATTAGCTACCATTTACTGAGCGTTTAGTGCATGCCAGGAGCTAGGTGATTTACATGCATCACCTCATTTAGTCCATAATTCAGTGAGTTAGGTATTATTCCTCCCATTTTGCCAATGAGGAAAACAGGGTGCAAAAAGATGAGTATCTTCTTCAAAGTCACATACATACTAAATGTTGGATCCCAGATTTAATCTGAGATGCCAGAGTGCAAAAAACTTAAACAACAAAGGCACAGGCTAGAGGAAAGGAAGATAAGCGGGGTGAATGGTGAGAGAGAAATAAGAAAAGTTGGGGGGGGGACTCCAGACCACTCATTTGTTTAATGTGCTAATTCTAAGAATCAGTAGGAGGTGAAAAGACAGTGTCTTCAATAATTTTTACTGAGAAAACTGGACAGCCACATGTAAAAGAATGAGATTAGAACATTCTCTGATACCATATAAAAGATAAACTCAATATGCATTAAAGACCTAAATGTAAGACCATACAGTATAAAACTCCTAGACGAAAACACAGGCAGAACACACTTGCACATAAGTTGCAGCAGCATTTTTTTGAGTCTGTCTCCTACAGTAAAAGAAATAAAAGCAAAAATAAACAAATGGGATCCAATTAAACTTAAAAGTCTTTGCATAGCAAAGGAAACTATCAGCAAAATGAAAAGACAACCTACTGAATGGGAGAAAATATTTGCAAATGATATGACCAATAGGAGATTAGAACCCAACATATATAAGTAGTTCATACACCTCAACATCAAACAAGCTGCCCACTTAAAGCATGGGCAGAAGAACTGAACAGACATTTTTCTGAAAACATGCAAATGGCCAATAGATACATGAAAAGATGTTCAATATCACTAATCATCACAGAAATGCAAGTTCAAAACCACAATGAGAGACTCCCTTGCACCTGTCAGAATGGCTATCACCAGAATGAACATAAATAACAAATGTTGGCAAAGATGTGAAGAAAAGGGAACCCTTGTACACAGTTGATGGGAATGTAAATTGATGCAGGCACTATGGAAAAGAGTATGGAAGTTTCTCAAATAACTAAAAAGAGAACTAACATATGACCCAGAAACTCCACTCTAGGATATATATTGGGAAAAAAAAAAAAAGAAGAAAAGATTCATGTACTTCAATGTCCATAGCAGCATTATTTACAATTGCTAATATGTGGAAGCAGCCTAAGTATCCATCAATAGATGAATGGATAAAGAAGACACAGTATACAGATACAATGGAATGTTACTTGGCCTTAAAAAGAAGAAAATTTTGCCATCTGAAGCAACAAAGATGGACTTGAAGTATGTTACGCTAAGTGAAATAAGTCAAACACTGTATGATATCACTTATATATGGAATCTAAAAAATACAACAAACTAAGTAAATATAGCAAAAAAAAAAAAAAAGCAGACCCACAAAAATAGAGAACTAGTGGTTGCCAGTTGGGGGATGGGCAGCAATATAGGGATGGACGACTGGGAAGCACAAACTACTGGGTGGTAAGACAGGCTCAAGGATATTGGTACAACATGGAGAATAAAGCCAATATTTGCTAATAACTGTAAATGGAAAGTAACCTTTAAAATTTTTATAAAAAGAAACAAAAATAGTCCAATGAAAAATTGATCAAGGAGATGAACAGCAATTCACAGGAGAAAATATTAATACAAATGGCAAGTACACATACAAAAAGATGCACAGCCTCACTAAAAGTCAAAGAAACTCAAATTGAAACAATAAGAGATGACTGACCTATCAGACTAACAAAAATTAAAAAGGGATGTTTATGAGAAAGCCTCTCTATCCACATCTTCACAAATATGACTGTTTTATTATTAGTTTCTGTAGTAAAACTAATAGAGCTTTCATATAGTAAAGGGGCAACTGAAAACTAAAAGATCATATAGATGCATTTCCAGAATGTATTCTGGGGGCTCTCCCCACCAACTACCCTCATGTAAGTATCGACCACAGGATGAGGAGGAGCAGAGGAGCTGTGGAGGAAAACAGCGCGCTGCTTACGTATCCTCTACCTATGCGTTTGCGGGGTGAGGGGCTTAGAGATTTCAAAGCACTCGCCTTTTCCCTGGCTTTATAAGATAAGAGATAAGACGCACTGATTTCTATATAATGGCCAGTTATTGATTAATCCAAGCCTCAGCCTCTTTTTGTGATTTACTGTCAGCATCAAAACCATAAGACCAAGTTGTGGTCACAGAAACCACAAACAGAATCTTCAAAAATATAACTGTCACATATTATTTGAGTTTGGGTTACATAAGATTTTAATTTTCTACTTAGGACTTTGAAATACATGTACTTCTCAGTATTCTACAATTTCGGTTAGATTACTGTGAAACTACTTATGCATTTCATCTACCTCAGAGACATTCAAGTGACCACGGACAATTTCTAGTATCTCTTCAGCCAAGCAGAAAAATGAAATAGTATGTATAAATTATATATAACTTTTAACCTGTAAAAAGTTCAACCGGGCTAGAAAATCTGTGATGTAACTTCCTAGGGGTTTAAGACTTGGGTATGAGCGTTGTGCCCATATTTCTGGAACCTTTCCAACAAGCAGACTGCCAGACAGTGCCTCCAACGCAGAATCCATCACGACCACACCCTTAATAGCTTTTTCAAGGTCCCGTAGAGTGTTGCGTACAGTTTTAATTAAGCTGCAAGGAAAGCAATTGTGTTATCATCATATATATGATAATAAATATCAATATACAGTCTATCCAGAAGAAAGAGCAGGAAATCATTCACGGCTTTATGGGAGTATTTCCCAAAATGTGGATACCTCCCACTTCATAATGTAAGGTAATTTTAGGTGATATCTGGATGAACATTTTTCATTTTAATTATTACATACACATTTTTAAAATATAGAAAATAATATAACTCGCACATCAAATTGCTTTCTGGGCATTACTGCTTAAGACCAGGCTAATTTAAACAGAGAATGACTTAAGGAAAAATATCAGGTACATAATGTTACAGGTGACATGCAAATATGGGAAAAGTTATAAAGGGACAATGCAGTGGTTGAAACTTTGGAAACACTGCATAAAAATCTAAACTGTATATTCATTCATACCCTTATAAGTACTTTGCTTCCCACTAAGGCCCCAAATTCTAAGAACATCATAAATATACCTCAAATGAGAGTTTTAGACTATAAGCCTAAACAACTGAGAGACAATATGTCATTATGTATAAATACATATGGTCTTTGTATTGTTGTTGTTGTTTAGTTGCTCAGTCGTGTCTGATTCTTTGTGATCCCACGGACTGTAGCCTGCCAGGCTCTTCTGTCCATGGGATCTGCCAGGGAAGAATACTGGAGCAGGCTGCCATTTTCTTCTCCAGGCAGTCTTTCTGACCCAGGGGTCAAACCCATGTCTCCCACATTGGCAGGCGGATTCTTTACAGCTGAGCCACCGGGCAAGTCTAGATGGTCTTTGTATAAGGGATACTAAATTCATTAAGGCATCATAGGGTTTTAATGTTTTATTTTAAAAAGTCAGTAAGTCTGGAAAGTTGAACTTGGAAACACTAGAAAATTCATAACCAAAACAATTCTCTATTCCTTAAGCCTGTATTAAGCTTTAGAAAATTCAATTTAAAAATTTGAAACATGTTAATTATCATATGTGAAATCAATCGCCAGCCCAGGGTTGATGCTCAGGGCTGGTGCACCGAGATGACCCAGGGGGAGGGAATCGGGAGGGAGGAGGGAGGGGGGTTCTGGAGGGGAACATATGTATACCCATGGTGGATTCATGTCAATGTATGGCAAAATCAACACAATAAAGTAAAGAAAATTAAAAAAAAAAATTCAAAGCAAATAATCTGCTTGCTATTTTAGGGTACCTAACCAATCTAGATTAGACTTAGGAAGAAAGTGGGCAGAAAAATGACTAAATATGTATCTACACATAGGCTTAGATAATGGTCATTCCAGCTTTATTTCCTGAGGAGAAGAGCAATGGATGGATGAAAAATTATGATTAATGAAAATTTTTAACCAGTAATAGCAGATCTCTTTTTTCATCATAATTTTTACATTAGAAAAGATATGCTCCCTTCTGGGGAAGTATGCAACTCTAAAAAATGAGACAAATTCTAATAAAATGGCAAGTTTTGATAATTTTTTCTTAAAATTTTGATTCAATCTGGTGTATCTTTTTATCAACTTTGGTTGGCAGCCTTCTGAATCACTGGGTGTAGAGCTCCTTACTTGTTAAATCTTTCCATTTCTTGCACTAACACAGTATTCATGCTCTCTTCATATCTCACAGGATACTTGAGCAGTGCTGATTCAATGTCAAAGTCACTTGGTAGCTAAGAGAATAATATTTGAAGATCACATATTACTCTCAAAATGAACAGTTTCATTCAGCTATAATATCAATAATAGTTAACATTAGGCATTTACTATATGCCAAGAATTATGCTAAGTGCTTTCCAAATATTATGTAATCCTTGCCATACAGTTTCAGGTGGCCATCATTATCTCCATTTTATAGATGAGAACATTTAAGTACAGAGAGGTGAAGTAAATGCCTAAAGGTACACAATTCAGAAGCAGTCTGTTTAAATCCATAGGTCTCTAACACTAAGGCCCATGCTCTTTCCTATAGGATACAGCATTGAGTAGAAGATACATATTTCTGAAAAGTTGTATAATTTTCTTTTGTAAATTGGATTTTATTTTCCATTAATAAAACTGATATATCATTTCACAACGGTTTTATATTTATTTCAATAAATTATCAACAGGCTCAAAATAGCCTTGTTTACACCACTACCAAATAATTAATGTGTAAGTGTAGCAAGGTTCCAGGGCTTAGGGAGAAAGAAAGTCACTGAGTGTCTGATTTTAAAGCGGCATCTCAGAGATGGTTGAGAAGTGATAATGAGGACTTTCGGGATGTGAGCAAGCCCCCTGACACTGGCATTTGCATTCTTAGAGGAATTTCCCTATGAGAAATTTCCCTATGAGGAAGGTGCCAAACTAGAAAGTTGAGCACCCAGACTGTCCCCAGGTGATGGTCCTTGGTGGTGCAAAAGAATTCTAAGTCACACTAGGTGGCATCATTCAAAGTATGACATCAATGGTTGTTCAGCACAACCATTCTACCCCAATTAAGTCCCGTATGCCACTGCCAGGTAACTTCCTATTGGGATCTTATGAGAGCCACCATTTTGGGAGGACAAGAACCTTTCTCTAAAGAGATCAATCACACAAGCAGAAGGGTCTGGGGGTGAGAAGTAGCAGTCCACAAGTAGAGGCGGGTGAACGTCAGCTTGCTTCCACCCCAGGGCAGCAGGCAACGTTGCTCACTACTGTCTCCAGTGGCCACAGCCAGATGGAAGCTCCTTAGTGTGAGTAGGCTCTGCTTAGGAGTGGTGTGAGGCAAGGGTACCAACTGGGACAGTGCCATCCGTGGACTTACAGGGCAGACGGAGCAGGGTCAGGCTGTGCTCTGTCAGAGTGCCTGATGCTGAAATACGGGGTAGTTATAGTACTCATCCTGGAGAGGAGTTGTGAAGATCTGTGCTTGGGGCCATAAAGTCATCTTAGTAGTTCTTTATTCAATTTAAGGCAGAAAAAAGTGAGAAAAGAGAGCATCATTCCATTCTACCAGGGCTAAGTACACTGGAATGCAGTATGGGGGAGAAGCTGTAGCTGCTAATTTAGTGCTGCTCTTATCTTCCTGTGCCTCCTCACTTCTGAAGGTATAGATTAAAGAGCATTCCATTCTTGAACCAGCAAGTTCAGACAGTTTCCCCCATTTGAAAAAAGAATATGCCCACCATTTTTATTTAGAAATGATAAGAAATCATATATTCAGTAGCTCCACAACTCTAGTTACTAGGAACTTAACATTTTCCAGGCATTATGCAAAGCACTTCAAATTAATGATACCCTAAATATTCACAAGAACCTTACACAGGTGGTACTATTATCACCACTTTTCCAGTTTGGAAACTAATGTTCAGAAAAGCAAAGTATCTCACTCAGGCATAACACTGCTACCTTGAGTTTTCAGATTGACATTTCAGTGCCATTTTGATTTATGTTATATTCCAAGTAACACATTTTAAGTCAAATATTACCTTGTTGAGAATATCTTTGGTAATTTCTAGTAGAATCTGGTCAGTGCTTCCTGAGGATCCTGTTTGTTTGGAGCCTCCTTGGGTGAGGAGCAAGGACTCAAAGAGGATTTTCGTCTGTTGAAGATCTTTGGAGATATCAACATTTTCATGTAATCCAAATATCTCAGGGTGTTGAGTAAAAGGAAGTTTCTACCAGAAAATAAATTCAACAAGCATTACAGTTTAATTGGGTACGTTAATTCATAAGGTGGACACGTGCAAACCGAAAGGGTTAAAAACCAACTAAACATCAAACATCAGAGGGATCAAACTTTCCAATTTTCAGTAACTACGAGAAACAAAAACACTGTATGGAAAGCTGATTGTACCTGATACTTGTCTAATTATACACATCATGGGGGACTACTTCACTATTTGCTTTTAAGAAAATCACACTTGAATCTAACCCTATTTTCAGTGATATCAGTTACCTTAATGAATTCAATGTATTCATCATAAGTGCCTTTGGGAGGGGCAAAATAGTTTCCACTAGGAGAAAACTTATAATGAGAGTTTTCGATTATGTGTGGGTTATAAAAGTCAGCCAGCATGGTTAAGAGGAGACGTCTGTCCCAGTCATCTGTCACTCTTCCTCCATAGTTACACTCTCCAGTCAGGTAAGAGATGGCTTCAAAAGGAATTGTATCATATTCATTGATAAATAACTGAAATAAAGCAAAAGTGAAATGAGAACAATGATAGAGTGATTCATTTGATTTCCATTTTCACGTGGCTTTAAATACCTATCAATCAATCAGTCAATCACCGATCAATTTATATACATGGAGGTAAGGCTGGAAGAACTACCATCAAGATTGTTTTAAAGCCTCATGTTGTTAAGGCTTTTATCACAGCAAAGAGGCAGAATATACAGTATCCTGTGGTTCTCTAGTTGGATTGATATGGTTGGTAAAACATGACAGAAATGATGGGAAAGTACTGGAGTTGGAGAGACTTGAAGTTCAGATCCTACCTCAACGGGTAAATTTACTTCTTAGCTTTGGTTTTCTCCAAAACAGGGATAATACCCACCGTACAGTGTTGCTGTGAGGATTAGAATTCATGCAGCTAATGTAAGTAATGTGCCTAGTTCAAAGTCTGAGTGAGTAGGAATTTAGAGTGGACATTTGTTCTTCTGTTTGTCGGAGGATGCTGACCATCTCATGCATCTCATATTTCATTGCAAGTCTACAGAAACTGAAAAAAACTGATCACTCACTTTCTCAGTCCCCTTATGGCTAAAGCCTAGGCCTGTGACCTGGGCTTGGAATCTCAGATGTAGCCATCCTGGACTGAACTGGAGTCTAGTGTGAAAAGAAGCAGAGACAGCAAAAGATCTTTTTTGACGACATCAGAGAATGTGCAGCAGATGAAAGTCTCAGTGGCACCTACGAGAGCTGCGGTGTCTAATATTTCACAGGGGTAGAAGGAATGCTCTTATCACACATAGTATGATCCTAGATATGACAACTGGATGCCATGGCTGTCCAGCCATCTTGGTGATTCTGTGACCTACACAATATCCTTTCAATAAATTCCTTTTGACTGATAGAGCTAAATTATAAATTTGACTGAGAGGAAGCTAAAAGGAGAGTATATTGAGGACCTATATAAAGCAAACACTGAGGAGGGCACTGCCAAAAGAAAGAACTAGGGTCTTTGATTGAACTTTTGTTGAAAAACCCACTCCAGAGTCTGTCTTTCCTCTGCAACTCTTTTTCACATGAGATAAAAAGTTTCATTATGGATTAAGCCAGTTTGAATCAGTTTGAATCCCATTATTTGCAGCAGAAAAACTCAGCGGGAAAAACATCCTTTGTAATAATTATTACTGCCATCCAGCCAACTATTCGTGTTGTTGGGAGAAGTGAATAAGTTATTCTAAGCGAAGGGAATTGCCTAGGGCCTGGTACACAGTGATCCCTCATCAATATTAGTCTTTCTAATTTTACCTGTAGTTGTCGAATACTGATGCGTAAGTCAGATTCATTAAATCCATATGGAATATTCCACCCAAGAGGACCAAATTTCTTTCGCTCCTGCACAAGGGCATGAAAAAAGCAAACTCCAAACAGCAACTTCTCCCAAGCCTTTAAGACAAAAATATGCAACAAGAGAAAATTCTGATCAGATTTCCATCATTAAAATCAGGGGGACTGATGATCTTTCATTGTGAGATTCTATGATCATATATCTCTACAAATTTTTATTTAGAAAAATTATCTAAAATAATTCTTACTATAAAAAATATTAATCTCACGACTTCTACATCTTGTACAAACATGTATGCATTGCCCTTAGTCTGCATTTGCACACTGACAAGTTTGGAAGGCTGCGGATAGAGGCCTAAGCAGTCCTCACTGCTGTGTCCACACAGCAAACGGCTCCCACACTGCCTCAGTGCCCCCTACATCAGCCACAGATAACAAACCCTGCTTAAACAGACTCCATGTTTTAAGAACCTACTACGGATCTCATCACAGCTGGCTGGGTACAAGGCCACCAAAGGCAACAGAGCGTCTGCTTGGAGCCATTCACCAGGGGGGAAAGAGAAAAGAATGAACAAGGCCTCAAATTACCAGAGTTTGTAATCTGGCAGGAAAACCAGCCAGGTGGGCAAGGATCACACAGAATCTGATCAGGACTGTGGCGCTGAAAAGAATGAGTAATTGTACCTTCAGGGAACAGTCTGAGGGGAAGAAGCCAGAGTGTTAACAGTGGGCACTTTATATTAAAACAAACAAAAATCTTATGACTTAACAAAACCCCCCAAAGCTAGACAAACTGCAATAACATTACACATTATTAAAATGCAATAGAGCTGTAGAGACATGCCAAGATGGCAGAATAGGAAGACCCTGAACTCATATCCTTCCTTGACACACCAAAATTACCACTACTTACAGAGCAGCTACCTATGAGAACAACCTGAAGAATAGCAGAAAAGATTTTCCACAACTAAAGACATAAAGAAGCAATCATGAGATGGGTAGGATCACCATACGACCTTCTCCACTCTACTAAGTCCTCTTTTCAGCTAAAACCACCAAATATCCTCCCTTTGTCCCAGAATTACAAACAAAATTATTGCTCAGAACGGGGGTCACACAGAAAGCATCTCAAACAGAAAGAAACGAGCTGGCTTCCAAAGAATTCAACCCTTTATCTGCAATATCATTCTTTCTCCAGTTCAAATAGGCAAGTATGATAAATATCATAGCATGCACTGTGTGTAAATGGAGAGGATGATTTTCTCTTAGTACTGATGCTTCCTTCCATGTAGGGAAACCTCAATTAATGTAACACTCCTGGATTGTCTACATTCTTAAACTCATTGGTAGAGAGAGGAATACCTATCTAAAGGGTAACTTTGGGAAAAGTTAAGCAAATAAGATTTGTTTAGCTTTTCCCTTTTCTCTCTTAGATGTGAGCTTCCTGCTGGGAAGGAAGTTTTCCTCTGTTCCTCTGGGTAGATAAATCTGCTTCATTCTGGGTTCTGTAATATTAAGTTCATTTGTTCACAGATAAAAGCCAAATCTTCCAACCTAGTCTATATCAGTAATTAAGGTTATAATTTGGTTCCCATATATTTACCCTTTTTTCCTGTTTCTTAACTGGTAAGAATCTGGGCAGAGAAGAGGAGTGCTATTTATTGGAACCACTACTGTCCTCAATACCATGTGCAAAACTGTTTTACAAACAGATACACTGAAGAAGATAAATTAAAGAAGGCTGAGCACCTAAGGCTGTATGTTTTACATACAGATACATTGAAGAAGATAAATAAAAGAAGTCTGAGCAAGAGAGTTCCAGAAAAACATCCACATCTACTTTATTGACTACACCAAAGCCTGTGATTGAGTGGATCACAAAAAAAATGTGGAAAATTGTTAAAGAGATGGGAACATCAGACCACCTTATGTGCCTCCTGAGAAATCTGTATACAGGTCAAGAAGCAACAATTAGAACTGGACATGGAACAACAGATTGGTTTCAAATTGGGAACGAGTACATCAAGGCTGCATATTGTCACCTTGCTTATTTAACTTATATGCAGAGTACATTATGCAATATGCCAGGCTGGATGAAGCACAAGCTGGAATCAAGATTGCTGGGAGAAATATCAATAACCTCAGATATGCAGAGGACACCACCCTTATGGAGGAAAGTGAAGAGGAACTGAAGAGCCTCTCGATCAAAGTGAAAGAGGAGAGTGAAAAAGTTGGCTTGAAACTCGACATTCAAAAAACAAAGATCATGGCATTTGCTCCCATCACTTCATGACAAATAGATGGGGAAACAATGAAAACAGTGGCGGACTTTATTATTTTGGGCTCCCAAATCACTGAAGATGGTGACTGCAGCCATGAAATTAAAAGACACTTGCTCCTTGGAAGAAAAGTTATGACCAACCTAGACAGCATATTAAAAAGCAGAGACATAACTTTGTCAACAAAGGTCCGTCTAGTCAAAGCCATGGTTTTTCCAGTAGTCATGTATGGATATGAGAGGTGGACTATAAATGAAGCTGAGTACTGAAGAATTGATGCTTTTGAGCTGTGATGTTGGAGAAGACTCTGGAGAGTCCCTTGGACTGCAAGGAGATCAAATAAGTCAATCCTAAAGGAAATCAGTTCTGGATATTCATTGGAAGGATTGATGCTGAAGTTGAAACTCCAATAGTTCGCCCACCTGATGTGAAGAGCTAACTCATTAGAAAAGACCCTGATGCTGGGAAAGATTGAAGGAGGGAGGAGAAGGGGATGACACAGGATGAGATGGTTGGATGGCATCACCCACTCGATGGAACATAAGTTTGAGCAAGCTCCAGGAGTTGCTGATGGACAGGGAAGCTTGGAGTCCTATGGTCCTTGAGGTCACAAAGAGTTGGACACAACTAAGCAACTGAACTTAACTGAGTGCCAAAGAATTGATGCCTTTGAGCTGTGCTGTTGGAGAAGACTCTTGATAGTTCCTTGGACAGCTAGGAGATCAAATCAGTCAGTCCTAAAGGAGATCCGTTCTGAGTGTTCACTGGAAGGACTGGTACTGAAGTTGAAGCTCCAATTCTTTGGCCATCTGATGCAAAGAACCGACTCATTGGAAAAGACCCTGATGCTGAGAAAGATTGAGGGCAGGAGGATAAGGTGAGAGAGAATGAGATGGCTGGATGACATCACTGTCTCAACGGTCATGAGTTTGAGCAAACTTAGGGAGATAGTGAAGGGCAGGGAAGTTTGGCATGCTGCAGTTTAATGGGTCACAAACAGTCAGACATGACTTAGTGACAGAACAGCAATGCTGAAGAGCATTATTAATACATCAAAACATTATTAAAATTTTCATGAAGACAGATTTTTTTTTTTGGTGGTGGGAGTGTCTATTTTATTCTCACTGCCTTATATCTAGTACCTAACACACATATTGTTGAAACAATAAAAAATAATGTGAAAATAGACTGCTACTCTTGGGTCTTAATCATCTTAATCAAAGGCACTGTTGGACTTTTGTACAAACTAAGACATATTCATTCACTCAGTTCAGTTCAGTTGCTCAGTCATGTCCAACTCTTTGCGACCCCATGAACCGCAGCACGCCAGACCTCCCTGTCCATCACCAACTCCCGGAGTCTACCCAAACCCATGTCCATTAAGTTAGTGATGCCATCCAACCATCTCATCCTCTGTCATCCCCTTCTTCTGCCCTCAATCTTTCCCAGCATCAGGGTCTTTTCCAATGAGTCAGCTCTTCACATCAGGTGGAGTTTCAGCTTCAACATCAGTCCTTCCAATGAACACCAAGGACTGATCTCCTTTAGGATAGACTGGTGGATCTCCTTGCAGGCCAAGGAACTCTCAAGAGTCTTTTCCAACACCAGAGCTCAAAAGCATCAATTCTTTGGCACTCAGCTTTCTTTATAGTCTAACTCTCACATTCATACATGACTACTGGAAAAACCATATTCTTGACTAGACAGACCTTTGTTGCCAAATTAATGTCTCTGCTTTTTAATATGCTGTCTAGGTTGGTCATAACTTTCCTTCCAAGGAGTAAGCGTCTTTTAATGTCATGGCTGCAATCACCATCTGCAGTGATTTACTATATGCGAAGCAGAACACAAACTATTGAGAATAAAATGATGAACAAGATAGGCACAATATCTGTCTTAGGAAATGCGTAAAGTTTAATATCAAATAAAATTTTATGTTCTCATATTTTTCGCTGTAAAACACATTTTAAAAGTTCTAGAGGCTGAATATTACCAGTTCCTTTCCTTCGCATCCACTGAAAAACTCAGGATCAGAAACTGGATCAGTGAGGTAAGATTGGAGGAGATTTAGCCGAAGACCAGTAGGAGGTTCATTAGTCATTTTGACTCCATTCTGTAGAATTGTTACTGGGAACTGAGACAAAATAAACAAAGAGCATTACTCTAGATAACCAACTCAAGTCTTAAAAATGCATACAGTAGTGGATTAAAAGTAGGTGTAAGAGAGGACTCCAGAAATATTTTTAAAACCTCTTAATGTTAAACATTTATATACAATGTAATAGTTAACCAAATAAATGTGCTAAAATCCATAAAAAATAAACATACTTTTGGAGATGGGTAACTTGTGAGCCAAAGCCTAAAGGATGAGTTACAGACTTCAGGAGAAAAATCTTCACATATTTTTTCTAATATGGGCATCCAGGAGACAGCGAGGTGACAATTTTGTAGGCAAACCCAAGTTCCTTCCTCTATTGCTGCTTTAATCATATTTGTTGCAATGGGTCCTTGTCCCTGTCCCAGTGAAATAGCTTGAAATTTATTTCCAGACATAGCTTTATCATTTGCAAATTTTAGCAGGCCTAAGAGGGCATAAAAATAAATAGTATCACTGCTTATTCTAAAATTATAAAGTATGCTCTATGTTTCAGTATATACAAGTGTTTAACTGTGAAAAATTCTAATTATTACTTTTCCTTATAAATACCAAATTTACTAAGTGATTTATAATCATCCAGGAAATAGACACTGAACAAGATGATTTATTTCTAATTTCTTAAAGTTGGTAGTAGGCTTCCCTGGTGGCTGAGTTGTTAAGAGTCCGCTTGAGACACAAAAGACACAGGTTTGATCCCTGGGTCAGAAGATCCCCTGGAGAAGGAACTTGCAATCTATGCCAGTATTCTTTCCTGGAAAAATCCCATGGACAGAAGAGCCTGGCAGGCTACAGTACATTGGGTCACAAAAGATTCAAACACAACTTAGTGACTAAACAACAATAAAAGTTGATAGTATATGCACTTACTGGCCATGGGATCTGCTCCTGGAGACAACACAAAAATTAAGGGAATGGTACAATTTGAATCCAAATAACTCTTTGTCAAATCAAATGGTGGAGGCTCTACAAACTTTTTCCCTAGTTTGTCAGTTACATAATTAGTTATAGCTGGAGTTATCTGTTGAAGAGAGAAAAAATACAATCTTAAGAGTAATTTTTACTTCACAAAACAACTTTTTTCCTGAAAACTGACAAAGAGCAAACTATGAGTCTAATGGACAAGAAAAACATGCAGTATATCATAAAGTGCTAGTTTTCCTAATACATAAAAAGTACCCATAAAGTAATGTACAAGACTAACAATCCATGAGAAAATGAACAAAGAAGATAAACAGTTTATAGAAAATGAAATAGAAATGGATCTTAAACATGTGAAAAGATGCTCAACCTCACTCAGTATAGCAGAGACTACAAACTGTTCCATTCTGTGCCTCCTTTTGGTAATAAAATCCCAAGTTTTCCCAGCCTTTCATGCAGCTAGATGTGGCCAAGTGACTAAGTTGTGGTCAGAGAGATACAAATAGAAATTATATATGGAGCTTCCAGATCCTATTTTTATAAGGAAACTGTTCGCCTTCAACACTCTCTTCTGTTCAACAGACGTGTTGTTCATGAGTTAGCTTCAATCTCGCTGACAAGGACCAAACTTCAGGAGAATTCTCTAGCATGAGAAAAGAAACTTGAGTCTCTGGATGATCTTAAGAACCTCTGTACCCTGCCAGCCCTCAAGCATTTGCTCAGGGCTGTTAGGAAAGATAGAAATTAACTTCTATTTCATTTAAGCTACTGTATTTTGGGTCTCTTTGTTACAGCAGCTTAGTCTATACTCTAATACTTAAAAACAAGAAAAATACAGATTATAACTAGATACCATTTTTCACCTACCAGTGAAAGTGTTAGTTGCTCAGTTGTGTCTGACTCTTTGCAACCCCATAGATTATAACCCGTCAGGCTCCTCTGTCTATGGGATTCTTCAGGCAAGAATAATGGAGCGGGTAGCCATTCCCGTCTCCAGGGGATCTTCCTAACCCAGGGATCAAACCCAGCACTCCCACATTGCAGGAAAGATTCTTTACCATCTGAGCCATCCTTATCAGATGGTTAAATAAATGGGACAACAATAGCCTCTGTGTACTCATCCCCAGATTGCTTACTTTTCACAGTAGGCTAAAACCTGTCAGCTCAAAAGTCCATTGGCACCAAATTCAAAATATTACATAATTTTAAACATAGCCTAAATAAGCAGATTTTTAGCCATTTAGAGCCTGTCTACTTTGCGGCAGACAAAGGATGAGATTGTTGGATGGCATCACTGACTCAATGGACATGAGTTTAAGCAAATTCAGGGAGACAGTGAAGGACAGGGAAGCCTGGTGTGCTGCAGTTCATAGGGTCGTGAAGAGTCGGACACTACTTAGCGAATGAACAACAGCAGCAGATTTGACATTACAAAAGAAGAAATCACCACATTGAAAGACAACAATAGGAACTGTCCAACTGAGGCAAAGTGATACAAAAAATTAAAGTAATTAACAAAATATCAGACACCTGTGGTATCATATCAAGTAGTATGCATGCTAAGTTACTTCTCATGTCGGACTTTGTATGACCCTTTGGACTATAGGCCCCCAGGCTCCTCTGTCCATGGAGATTCTCTAGGCAAGAATACTGGAGTGGGTTGCCATGCCCTCCTCATCAAGCAGTGTAATATATATTTAATTGAAATCATGGGCAAAAAATATTTGAAGAAATAATAGCGAAAGTTTTTCTCAAGTTGAGGAAAACTATAAACCTACAGATCCAAGGACCTCAGTGAACCCATCTGAGCATCTGAAATGAAGGTTAAAGTACCAAATAATAGTAACTTTAAACCTAGTATTTTATAAGTGGCAAATTATCTGGGTTCCAAATAGAACCCATTTGTTTTTTACCTTATCAGGTCTTAAGCACCGAAGAATGATTATTTTCTGTAGTTCATTTAGCCTTGTATCCATTGGTGCTGGAAATTTAGCATTGTGTGGCTCCTTACTGTCATAGATCTCCCGCCATTCAGATATATTATCATAAAAATGATCCCTAATGGAAAGAAAAGGTTAACAATTATCCTTCCACTGAGAAAAACTGAAAGAGATCACTGAATGAGGAGATGAATCAAGACAGTTTTAGAACTGTTTTTTAAAGATCACTAGATTACAGATTTACCCATCACCATTCAGTGCTAAGTCATCATGCTTAAACAAGTACCTGAGTCCTCTGAAGGCAGGAAATTCACTTGCACGGCAAATTTCCTCCCAGCTTTTATCCTGTAGCCAAGTTGGATCAGGATTTTGCTCAGCATTCTTAAGACTTACTCCTCCAGTTAAAAGAAACATCAGTTCCTGGTATTCAATCTCTTTCTTTGCCCTGTGTTCCCAAAATAAGGACTGTTGTAAATTGTTTTAACATTAAATGAAGTCAATTTCTGCTTCTATAGCATGGATAAAACAATCAGAATTGACTTACACTACTGCTATTAACAACTAGAAAAACCAGAAAAAAAATCAAAGAAACAATTATTTTTAGAAATTATAATAGCCAATGAAGGACTGTGGTACCTGAAAAAAAGGGAGACAAGGTAATCCCTATGATTGCCTCATCTATCTGCCTAGAGGAACTTTTCAGACTATAAAGTGGGGCAGGGGAAATCAAAATCAGAAACTATGAGTGTTGTGGAGTTGAAGAGAAAGAGGTCATAGTTAAGGAAGACTGAGGTGACTGGAATTTGTGGGCAGAGTACCAGAGGAAGGGAGATTCATGGAAAAGGAACTCCAGGAATCTGCATACATATTCTCTTGATTCTTTCATTAAATGCCAAGTTATGCATGTGGACGGTAAAACTCCACGAACCCAGGCAAAGAATATCTGGGGAGCTGTAAACTAAGTAGCTATCAAAACTCACACAGGACTTAAGACACGAGTTATTGCCAACTAGAGTTGAATCTTGATTGAGCACCAAGATAATTCAGTGGTGACCCTGGAGGGATTATACTTTAGTAGTGAAGCTAACCTAGCTGTAGAATAAAGCCTATTCTACAACTGCTATAAGAAAGTGTTAAAAAAAAAAAAGGCTTGAAAAGGTCAAACAATTCTGTATAATTTAAGTACATGCAAAGTAAAGTCTAGAGCAGACTAAAGTCTAGAGCTTTTAGAGAAAAAAAAAACAAAACAGCATTTACCAAAGTAAAATTCACAGCATCCATAACCAGGAGAAAAATCAGTATGTAGATACAGACATAGAAGTGATAGAGATGATATAACAAGCAGACAAGAATATTAAAAGAGCTATTATAAACACGCTGAAGGAATGAAAGCAAAACATGACATAATGAAGAGAGAAGTGGGTAATATAAAGAAAATAATCAATGAAACTTCCAGAGATAAAAAGTTAAAATCTGAAAGAAAAATTCACTGACTTTTTCTCAGGTTTATAAAACCTGAAGGAATCCATTATCAGAAGCCTTATACTATAAGAAATGTTAAAGGAAGCTTCAAGGAGATGCAAATTTGAATCAACAAAAAAGAATAAAGAGCATCAGGAATGGTTAACTAGTAGATAAACATAAAAGGTATTTTCCTATAATTTGTCTCTTTAAAAAACAATTGACTATTTAGAGCAAAAGAGCAATGTGCTACAGGCTTTATAACATATGTACAAGTGAAATATATAACAATAAAACAAAAGCTATAAGGGAAAGATGAAAGTATATTGTTTTAAGATCTTTTATATATATATATAATATGTACATATATATATATATACACACACACACATACACACAAACATATATATATACTTTTCTCTCGCCCTTATACCTTTTACCTTATACCTGTCATATACATATGCAAATCAAAAGATATACTATAACCTTAACAAATCACTAAAATAATAAAACATAAAATTATAGCTAATAAATGAACAAAGGAGATAAACTGGAATCACAAAAATACTCAAAGAAAAATAGAAAATGAGGAAATGCAATAAAGAATATCAGCAAAACAGGAAATAAAATCATAAGATGGTAGATTTAAATATAACTCTATTATTTCATTGAATATAAATAGTCTAAATGATTTTATTAAAGGTAGTGATTATGAGATTGGATAAAACAAGTAAGCCCCAACTACATGCTATCTACAAATGTAGTTTAAATATAAAACAAATAAGTTAAAAGTAAAAGTATGGAAAAATATATATGATGCTAACAGTACTCAAAAGAAAGCTAGAGGGTCTACAAAGCAGATTTCAGAGCAATGGTATTACAAGGGATTTTAAAAGGTCAAGTCAATTTATCAAATGAACATAACAGTCGTAATTATTTACACATCTAATAACAAAACATCAAAACATAAAGTAGTATTGATGGAACTGCAAGGAGAAATCTCTGCAGAGATTCCAAATCTCTCTCAATAATTGAACGAATAGAAAAGCAATAAGAAAATAGAAGATACATGGCTTCTTGATTTTTTAGAATATTCCACCCAAGAACAGCAAAATTACACAGTCTTTTCAAGAGCACATAGAACATTCTGGGCCATCTAATGTCTCATTCATAAAATTTCTGGAATAGGAGTAACTATGGAGACAGAAAGCAGATGAGTGTTACTGGGGCTGGTAGTAGGAGCAGGAATTGACTAAATTGCCACAAGGAAACTTCTGGGGATGACAGAACTATCCTAAAACTGGATTTTGGTGATGCTTGCACAATTGTGTAAGTGTACAAAAAATCATCTAACTGTCTTCTTACAATGGGGAGACTGCATGATATGTCAATTATATCTAATAAAGCTGAAAAAACAAAAGGATACCTCTACTGAGTAACTTCCATTTATATTGATAGAAAAAGGTGCAAAAGAACATTAACAGTGTATTCCCTTTGTGTAAGAAAGGAAAATAAGAATAACATATACAAATTATATAGATAGATATTTAGATATAGATATGTACATACCCTTCACAAAAATTTATTTGAAATGGATCATAGACCTAAATGTAAAATGCAAACCTATGAAGTTCCTAGAACATAGGAAAAAATCTAGGAGGCTTTAGGTATGGCAATAACTTTCTAGATACAATACAAAAGGCATGATCCATGAAAGAAAGAATTGATAAGATGGACTTCATTAAACTTTACAACATTTGCTCTGCAAAAGACACTGTCAAAAGAATGAGAAAGCAAGCCACATGCTGGGAGAAAATATTTCCCAAAGATGTATCTGATAAAGGATTGTCACTCAACTCAACAATAAAAAATGAACAATCAAACTGATTAATAAATGGACAAAAGCCCTTATAGACACCTCACCAAAAAGATATAAAGATAGCAAATAAGCAAACTTCATCATCATGTATCATTAGAGAATTGAAAATTAAAACAAGATAACACTCCACATCTATTAGAATGGTGAAATTCAGAACACTGACAAGACCAAATTCTAGCAAGGTTGTGAAGCAACAGGAAATCTCATTCACTGCTGATAGAATACAATGAAATATGAGATGTACACTATATGCTTGTTGGGTCTCTTCTGGGACCTATTACATAAAATGGGTTTAAACTTCCACTTAGGACCCATTTTCAAAGTAATTTCCACAGAGAAAATATGAGTCAAGAAGGAAAATCTTTTAACAGTGTAATGGTCCCATAAGTAACAAAGTAAATTACTCCTCCAGCACTTTATTCTGCTCAATATGTGCTGGCTTCTGAGTTCCTGCTTCTTTCAGAATGTGGGTCAGTATCAACATTCACGACTCCAAGGACTACAAGCCAAGATTCCTAAAAAGCTGAGGTGCCACATGGAATATCTTGGAAGACAGTCTCTTACAAAACTAAATACAGCAAATTCCCATTGGCTATCTATTTTACATACGATAATATAAGTTTCCATGTTACTCTCTCCACACTCATGGAACTCAAACAGGGGCTCTGTATCAACCTAGAGGGCTGGGATGGGGAGAGAGATGGGAGGGAGGTTTAAGAAGGAGAGGACATATGTATACCTATGGCTGATTCATACTGATGTTTGACACAAAACAACAAAATTCTGTAAAACAACTGTCCTTCAATTAAAAAATAATTAAAAAACCCTAAATATGCTTATTCATGATCCAGCAATCATACTTAGTATTTAACTAAATAAGCTAAAACATACATGTATCCAAAAACCTGCACACAAATGGTTTCAGCAGTTTTATTCATACTTTTCAAAACTTGTAAGCAACCAAGATGTCCTTCAGTAGGTGAACAGATAAATTGTAGTATATGAAGACAATGAAATGTTACTCAGTGCTAGAAAGAAATGAATTATCAAGCCATGAAAAGACACAGAGAACCTTAAATGCATATTAAGTGAAAGAAGCCAATCTAAAAACCCTATTTTTTTTTGTTTGGGCCATGCCACACACCACACGGTGGTATGTTCATTCTCTGACCAGGCTAAGCAGTGAAAGTGCCAAGTCCTAACCACTGGAATGCCAGGGAATTCCCTGAAAAAAAAACTATTTCTTTATATGAATGGTAGTTACACAGGTTTTTGCTTTGTAGCAATTTACTAGACTGTTGAACATTTTTTGAGTTCTTTTGTATAACCCAAATTTTAAAAGTCAAACATAAAAACACCAACACTACTAGAGAGAAATGAACAACTAAATTCATGACTAAGCAGAGTAAAAAAACATGGTATCCTTCTGTGAGAAGCCACTGATTAGGTTTTCCAGGTAGGTTTTTAAAATAAAGAAAAAGCAAGTAACTTACAAAAGAAGATTGGCACATAATAAAAAGGAAAACAATAGCTTGTCCTTCTCGAATAGTGATCGGCATATATTACAATATAAGTTGTATGTAAAGTGGTCATTTAAATATCTTAGGCGCTTTTCCAAAATTTTGGATTTGTTACTGAAAGGTTAAAAAAAGGAAAATATATTGAGTCAAGTAAAGCTAAGAAAAAATAAGTTACATATGAATTAACATACAAGTTTTATCAAAATAACCACTGTTAAAAACATGAAACTACACATACACACATACACACACACACACACACACACACACGAGTGTATATTAAAAAAATGGTGAAATCTGAATAAGCTTTCCGGATTGTACCAATGTAAATTTTCTGGTTGTGATACTGTACTATAGTTGTAGCAGATGTTATCGTTGGAAGGGAACCCTCATGCACTACTGGTGGAAATGTAAATTGGTACAGCCATTATGAAAAACAATACAGAGATTTCTCAAAAAAATTAAAAATAAAACTACCATATAATCCAGCAATTCCACTTCTGAGTATTTACCCCTAAAAAACTCCAAAAAATACAAACTCAAAAGATATGTGTACCCCTATGTTTACTGCAGCATTATTGTTTTTCTAAATGAAAACAATACCTGATGTACAACACAGTGATTCAGATATATACACTTCTAAAAATGTTTCCAAAGCGGATGCACTATATTACATGAGGGTTCTGATGACTTCACATTCTCATTGACTTATTATTGATATTTATGTCAATTCTTCAGCATGAATATCCTCCATCATGTAGGGTGAGTTAATTCAAATTCCAAATCCCAGCTGGGAAAGCTTAGGGATTTCAATTACTCAGGAAAGACTGTTCTACCAAGAGCCCATGTAGAACACATAGGCTAGGCTCAAATCATATTTTTTTTTCTACTTAACAAGTTGCTTAATACCAGACATTGTTAAAAATACTTTATAAATATTATATTTTAATTCTCAAAAGAACTCTTAAAGGTAGATACTATTATTATCCCTATTTTACAGATAAGGAAAATTGAGGCAATTACAGAAAAGTTAACTGTATTGCCTATATTCATGTAGCTATTATGTGGCAGAACTGAAATTTAATCCCTTACTCCAGTCTAATTCCAAGATCTGTGTATATTCATTAATTGGTTAAAGTAAAAACATCTAGCAAATGATTAGAAATATGGAGCTGAAAGTTCTTAGGGATCTCAAGGCTGGAGGAAGATAAACTGGAGTTGCTAGCAAAGACAGGTTATTGCCTTAGCAAAATATTTAAAAGAAGGGCGGGGAAAGGACTACAGCTAATCCCTCTATGCCTAAATCTTGAGTAGGAGTGAAATAAAAGTTAGAATAGAAGAGAGGTCTGCTTGCTTGCTTTCCCCTTCTTTCTTTCCTTCCTTTCCCCTCCCTTCCTCCCTTTCTTCCTCCTTTCCTTCCCATCCTTCCTTCCTTCTTTCCTTCACTTCTTCCTTCATTCCTTCACTTTCCCATATTTTGTAATGATCAATAATGAATATGCATTATATAAATAATAAGAAAAGTTATATATTTTAAATAGAAAGGACGATGAAACTACAACCTAGGGAGAATGAATGATGCTAGAGAATGTTTACCTGTCATGAATAGAGTTGATATAAAGGTTCACAAACCAGATGAGAGAGTACTGGTACATGGGATCGATGTTAGCCAGGTCTGCAATGCTAAAGAATAACACTGATGAATGTTTAGCAATAGGTCTATAACCTTCTCGAGACTCTGCTATTTTGAGTTCTGTTTTTTCTGCAATCTGAAAGAAGAGAAAAATCAAGATGAAGAAATAGGAGATGTTTTAATCATATATTTTTCATACAATGAAATATATATTAAAAATATCCCCTAAGTTAATGACAAAATTATAGGGGCATGGATTACATGAAAGGGCTTTATTATGCTCACATCTATAAAGAAAGAAAGAGAAAGAAAGGAAGCAAAGAACTAAGGAGAGAAGGAAGAGAATGAAGAGAGAGTGGAAAGAAGGAAGGTAAAAGAAAGAAAAAAATCTTTACAGATAAAAGGTGTAACTACCCATCAATTATCTATTTATTTGAGGAAGACAAAGCTGTCAATCTTTGCTTATTCTATGCCTTAATTTGACATGTATCTACTATTGTCACTCATCTTTCAAACCTAGACAGCATACTAAAAAGCAGAGACATCACTTTGCCAACAAAGTTTCGTATAGTCAAAGCTATGATTTTTCTAGTAATCACATATGGGTGGGAGAGGTGGACCGTAAAGAAGGCTGAGTGCCAAAGAACTGATGCTTTCAAATTGTAGTGCTGGAGAAGATTCTTGAGAGTCCCTTGGACAGCTAGGAGATCAAACCTGTCAATCCCAAAGGAAATCAACCCTGAATCATTAGAAGGATGGATGCTGAAGGTAAGACCATCTGATGTGAAGAGCCGACTCATTAGAAAAGACCCTGATGGTGTGAAAGATCAAGTACAGGAGAAGAAGAGGGTGAGGATGAGATGGTTGAATGGCATTGCCAACTCAATGGACATGAGTTTGAGCAAACTCAGGGAGATAGGGAAGGACAGGGAAGCATGGTGTGCTACAGTCTATGTGGTTGCAAAGAGTCCAACATGACTTAGTGACTGAACATCCTCTTTTATTTTAATAGGTCAGAGACAGAGGGAGGAGAGAGAGAGAAAGTGTGTATGCGTGTATGGTTTAAGGCATCAACATGTTGCCAGAATCCAGCACAAAGTCTAGCAAAGCAGGAATTTGTTGGCTGTTTATTTGTTGTTCTTGTTACATTAAGAACACCTTTTTTTTCAGTGAGATTCTCATAATTTTAACTTTTTCTAATAGGGGTATAGACAGATATTCAACCTCCAAAAGAAAAAAAAATGCTTCAAGACAATAGTCATTCCAATGACAACTCAGTATGACAGGTTGATATTCTATAGGAAAAACATACAGAGCACTTTTCCAATCCACTCTCCCTTCTTTGGACATGCTATCCACAGACTCTGCTGAATAAGTTGCCTATGTAGCCATGTTTATACTGAATGATCCTGTTTTCAGCTGATTCAATCAGGTGGTAGGGACAGTACCAGATCCAACAGAAGCAAATACACTTTCCCTCCAGAGAATTAGATCTTCAGGAGCATCAAAAACTGAAATCAGGTGGTGTTCAGCCTTAAAGCTAAAAGGTAATGGTATCAGTGTTGGGTTTCTACGTGCAAGATAAAAGTACAAAGTAACAGTACAGAAGTTTTACAGAAAAGAACTTGGTCTCCAGATGGAACAGAAAGCAGCACTTACGAGGACCACACAACCTTAGAGAAAAGGAGAGACAAAGAGCGTAGAAATTTAACACTTTCCCTTCATTCCTGCGCCTACAGGTACTTCCTACACTTGGGAAAATAAAATATCCCCAACCTGAGTGGGTTTGTGTTTCTTACAAGCAAACTTTTCCCCAAATTACAGTATAACTACAATTAAAAGTAAGTTTTGAAGCTCCATCTTGAATATAAGTAAAACAAAGTTATCAACAATGCAAATGAATGACATCTTTACAAAAGAAAGCATGATCTTAGTATTCTTATTTAAATCTTCTATATTTAACTCTTAATTTTTCAGCTAAGTACTATTTACCACTGCAGTGATCAGCACAAAGAAATGATTACTTTTCAGTGATCAACGCAAAAAAATGATACTTTGCAGAGATCAGTGCAAAGAAATAGAGGAAAACAATAGAATGGGAGAGACTAGAGATCTCTTCAAGAAAATTAGAGATACCAAAGGAACATGGGATGGACCATGGAACATAGGACCATGGGATGGACCTAACAGAAGCAGAAGATACTAAGAAGAGGTGGCAAGAACTACACAAAAAAGAACTTCATGATCCAGATAACCATGATGGTGTGATCACTCACCTAGAGCCAGTCATCCTGGAGTCTGAAGTCAAGTGGACCTTAGAAAGCATTACTACAAAGCTAGTGGAAGTGATAGAATTCCAGTTGAGCTATTTCAAGTCCTGAAAGATGATGTTGTGAAAGTGCTGCACTCAATATGCCAGCAAATGTGGAAAACTCATCAGTGGCCACAGGATCAGAAAAGGTCAGTTTTCATTCCAATCCCAAAGAAAGGCAATGCCAAAGAATGTTCACATTACTACACAATTGCACTCATCTCACATGCTAGCAAAGAAATGCTCAAAATTCTCCAAGCCAGGCTTTAACAGCATGTGAATTGAGAACTTCCAGATACTCAAGCTGGATTTAGAAAAGACAAAGGAACAAACATCAAAATGCCAACATCCATTAGCTCATCAAAAAAGCAAGAGAGTTCCAGAAAACACCTACTTCTACTTTATTGACTATGCCAAAGACTTTGATTGTGTGGGTCACAAAAAAATGCAGAAAATTCCTCAAGAGATGGGAATACCAGACTGCCTGACCTGCCTTCTGAGGAATCTGTATGCAGGTCAGGAAGCAACAGTTAGAAATGGACATGGAACAACAGACTAGTTCCAAATAGGGAAAGGAGTACATCATGGCTGTATATTGTCACCCTGTTTATTTAACTTATGTGAAGAGTACATCATGTGAAATGCAGGACTAGATGAAGTACAAGCTGGAATCAAGACTGCCGGGAAAAAAATCAATAGCCTCAGATATGCAGATGACACCACCCTTATGGCAGAAAGTGAAGAGGAACTGAAGAGCCTCTTGATGAAAGCGGAAGAGGAGAGCAGAAAAGCTGGCTTAAAACTCAAATGAGCTGACTCATTTGAAAAGACCCTGATACTGGGAAAGATTGAGGGCAGGAGGAGAAGGGGATGACAGAGGATGAGATGGTTGGATGGCGTCACTGACTCAATGGACATGACTTTGGGTAGGCTCCGGGAGTTGGTGTTGGACAAGGGAGGCCTGGCATGCTGCAGCTCGTGGGGTCGCAGAGTCAGACACAACTGAGTGACTGAACTGAACCAAAAACTCAGCATTCAAAAAACGAACATCATGGCATTTAGTCCCATCACTTCATGGGAAATAGATGGGAAAATGATGGAAACAGTGACAGACTTTATTATTTTGGGCACCAAAATCACCGCAGATGGTGACTGCCGCCATGAAATTAAAAGATACTTGCTCCTTGGAAGGAAAGTTATGACCAACCTAGACAACATATTAAAAAGCAGAGACATTACTTTGCCAACAAAGATCTGTCTTTGTAGTCAAAGCTATTGTTTTTCCAGTAGTCACGTATGGATGTGAGAGTTGGACTATAAATGAAGCTGAGCATAGAAGAACTGATGCTTTTGAACTGTGGTGTCGGAGAAGACTCTTGAGGGTCCCTTGGACTGCAAGGAGATCCAACCAATCCATCCTAAAAGAAATCAGTCCTGAATATTCATTGGAAAGACTGATGCTGAAGCTAAAACTCCAATACTTTGGCTACCTGATGGGAAGAACTGACTCCTTGGAAAAGACCCTGATGCTGGGAAAGATTGAAGGCGGGAGGAGAAGGGGATAATGGAGGATGAGACGGCTGGATGTCATCACCGACTCAATGGACATGAGTTTGAGTAAACTCCGGGAGTTGGCAATAGACAGGGAGGCCTGGCATGCTACAGTCCATGGGGTTGCAAAGAGTCGGACATGACTGAGCTACCAAACTGAACTGAACTGAGCCATTTACCATTAATGGCAACAGCAAGCAAAAACATTTAGCAAATATTGTTATTATTTTTAAAGAGTAAATAATAATTTAACTCAGGTTCCAAGGCTTGCTCTATAGTGTATTTATAAATAGCATTATATTTACATAAACTTGAACCCTTAGTATGAACACATACAAATTTTTTATCATTAATAATCTAAAATCAATTTGTTATTTTCTAACAAATAAACATTGTGAGCATATGATGTTAAAGAATCGAAGTGTGAAATTCGCCAAGAGAAGAATTTATTATCTGAAAAATTTTCCTGATATTTATATATATTATATAATTATATAGTAACATTTATATATTTTATATTTATATGTATATATTATACTTTCCTAGAATCCACCAGACTATATTTCAGTCATGACAACTTTTGTGGGGGGAAACCTCTGAAACCTATAGAACAAATCCTTAAAGTTTCGCTTGTGTTTGTTTAATCTTATAGTTTGGTATAAAAAGGAAAAATGGGTTTTAGACTATGTGCAAAAACTTGCTGTGAAGATGTGTTTTCTGACATTGAGTGGGTGGAATATAAGTCATGGCCAGATAACAGAGCAAGCTTTGAATCAAAATATACAGTGATTTCTAAATTATGTTTGTAAAGATCAATGAGACCCAGTCAAAAAGACATGATTAAATTTCTCTCTATATATAAGATAAAGTATTTGAACAAATAAATATTGATATCTATTTTCCTCTTTGAACCTTATACAAAATAAGCTGATAAATGCTTCCTGTCTTTTCTTTCCCTTTGAAAAAACATTTGGTGAGAGGAAAGTGAGGAATGGGTTCTTCTCTAATAGACAGTAATTGGGAAGGCAGACATTATCGAATATCTCAACCATGGTCCCCAGATCAGAGGGCACTCTTCAGACACTACTCCTTTTGGCTCTCTTGAAATAGAAAACACGAGCACAAAACAAAACAGTACACACAAAGAGAGTCATTTCCATCACATTCAGATAGAACTAAACCCATCCCAACCAAAACTGGGGTGAGAGAGGTAGTGTGCAAACAGAAGGATGCTGAGCAATTAGTGAAATTTCTACTTAGGATTCTTTTTATTTTTTAATTATCCCAATACTAAAGGTAAGTTTTGTTCATTGGGTGGCCCAAAGAGGATACACGGGTATGAAAATCATTAAAGTAAGCCTACTGAGGTCAGTCTGTGTTATCATTTCATTGTGTAAATTTGGGGCTTAACTACTTTTTCTGGGCCCTACTTTTCTCAACTATGAAATGCTAAAATGACTAATAGCTAAGGCCCCTTTAACCTGCAACACTAGGATTATATTTTTTTAAGACAATATAAAAATACCATTTAAAAATATTTAAAAAATACTGTATTGTTGCTTTTCCTTCTGGCTTACTTCACTCTGGATAATAGGCTCCAGTTCTGTCCACCTGAATAGAACTGATTCAAATGAATTTTTTTTTTAATGCTGAGTAATATTCCATTGTGTATACGTACCACAGCTTTCTTATCCATTCGTCAGTTGATGGGCATCTAGGTTGCTTCCATGTCCTGGCTATTGTAAACAATGCGGCGATGAACATTGGGGTACACGTGTCTCTTTCAATTCTGGATTCCTCGGAGTGTATGCCCAGCAGTGGGATTGCTGGGTCATATGGCAGTTCTATTTGCAGTTTTTTAAGGAATCTCCACACTGTTCTCCATAGTGGCTGTACTAGTTTGCATTCCCACCAACAGTGTAAGAGGGTTCCCTTTTCTCCACATCCTCTCCAGCATTTATTGCTTGTAGACTTTTGGATGGCAGCCATTCTGACTGGTGTAAAGTGGTACCTCATTGTGGTTTTGATTTGCATTTCTCTGATAATGAGTGATGTTGAGCATCTTTTCATGTGTTTGTTAGCCATTTTTATGTCTTCTTTGGAGAAATGTCTGTTAAGTTCTTTGGCCCACTTTTTGATTGGGTTGTTTATTTTTCTAGAATGGAGCTGCAGGAGTTGCTTGTATATTTTTGAGATTGTCCGTTGCTTCATTGGCTATTATTTTCTCCCATTCTGAAGGCTGTCTTTTCACCTTGCTTATAGGTTCCTTTGTTGTACAGAAGCTTTTAATTTTAATTAGGTCCCATTTGTTTATTCGTGCTTTTATTTCTGATATCCTGGGAGGTGGGTCATAGAGGATCCTGCTTTGGTTTATGTCGGAGAGTGTTTTGCCTATGTTATCCTCTAGGAGTTTTACAGTTTCTGGTCTTATGATTATACTAACGTATATATATGGAATTTAGAAAGATGGTAACGAGAACCCTGCATGCGAGACAGCAAAAGGAATGCAGATGTATAGAACAGACTCGTGGACTCTGTGGAAGAGGGCAAGGGTGGGATGATATGGGAGAATGGCATTGAAACATGGTAATTATCATATGTGAAATCAATCGCCAGCCCAGGGTTGATGCTCAGGGCTGGTGCACCGAGATGTCCCAGGGGGAGGGAATCGGGAGGGAGGAGGGAGGGGGGTTCTGGAGGGGGAACATATGTAAACCCATGGAGGATTCATGTCAATGTATGGCAAAACCAACACAATAAAGTAAAGAAAATTTTAAAACAATATTAAAAAAATAAAAATACCACTTGGCTGTGTTGGATTAATTTGCAGTAAGTATGCTATTGTGCAAGTCTTCCTTCTTCTACCTGCCACTCCCAACTCTCATACCTCTTCCCTCTGAGACAGATGACAAGGCAACACCAGAAAACCCTCATTAACTCCTAGAACCACTTACTGTCCAGTTAACCAGCAATGACCTCACACATCTTGAGTTCCAACCAGGAACAGAGGCAAGCCAAGTTCTCAAACTCAAGTTTTAGTTGAGGAGTCAAGCAAAACTTGAATGAACCTGACTCACTTACCCTACCTGTGGAACAACAAAAATTATACTAAAACTTTTTTTCACTCCAAATGTATTTCTTCTATTTATAGGTACCACATAGATAGCACAGGTTTTGAATGATTCAACAGTAAGAGATATTCTCTTATGAGATTAAAACTAGTTTATATGCTGTAGTATTTTATGAATTATTTTCCTCTTCCCATAAGCCTAATACAGCACTTCACTTAGGAAATGGGAGCAAACTGGACTCCAAAGAATCAAAATAATTTATATGATTCTTTTTTTACCTGTTGTTTCTTGGTTATCTCATTCGACATCAATTTAGCAGAGTCCAAGATTTTAATTGCACTTTCATCTTCTAAAATGTTTCCTTCTGAAGATGATAATGTTTCTAAAATTTTTTTCTCTATATCTTTCAGCTGTTTCTTATTAGCTGCAGACTGAAGAATAAGAGCATTTCGCTCCTCTTCTAACTCTGGTCTAAAAAGATAAAGACATTTGATCTAAATTTGTAGTATTTTATCTAAATATTAGACATCACAATTTTGTAGGCATTTAAATATAATAATTTTGTAGACATGTAACACAAATTAAGATAATTAACCACTTTATATTAAGGAAAAAATATTTCCATGAAAATGATAATTGGAGAAATTCAAGCAAAAAAACACATCAGTTATAAATATGTAAAATGCAGCAATAACATGTACTATGTTAAGTCTAAAAATATGTTAAGTTTATCCATATGGCTTAGCTCATTTTCTGAGAATAAGAGCTGGGAAAGACACTCAGAATATGAAACTTCTATTCCTTGGCTTAATCATATTCAGTCTCATTTTCATCATCGCTACTACAATAGCAGACACAGAAAAGATGACTCGTCATACACCCGGCTCAAAGTAAAAGACAGTACTGACACTTAATACCTTAACAAAGATGGTATCAAACTTCAAATAATATAATTCATGTTATAGAGTATGTTATGACATGGTTCTGTCTTAGATATTATGCAAGTGGGATAAATACTGAAAATAACTGAAGTACCTTATGGTACATATTTTCACTTATAATTTGATTTCATTTAATTGACTACTTGATAGTGCTATATTAAGCTCCAAGCTGAGTCAAAGATTACCTTCAGGAAGCAATTCTTTTTTAAAAAATATTTATTTGGCTGCACTAGGTCTTAGTTGTGGCATGTGGGATCTAGTTCCCTCACCAGGGATAAAAGATGGGCCTGCATTGGGAGCTTACAGTCTTAGCCACTTTAAGGGAAATCCCAGGAAGCAATTCTTTACTAGTAGCCCTTCCAGGGATCATAATATTTTTTCTTACTTAAAAAAAAATAACACATGCTAGTAATGGAAAAATACATTAAGAAAATAATGAGTTATCCATAATCTTACCACTCCTAAGGATTATCACTATTAATATTCTGGTGTATTCTTTCTCAATCTTTTTTTCATATATATGGATACCCATTCATGTATTAACTTTTGAAAAATGAATTACCCCCATTATATATAGTTTTGTATCCTGTTTTTCATTCTTGTCCTAAGTATTTTCTTATTTCATTAATATTCTGTATATGTCTTTGAACATATTTCTGATTTTGTTCAAAACATACATTTCAAGAAATGAAATTTTTTGTTTCAAACAAGATACAAGACAAAAGTCATGGCACATCACCTAAATTCTATTGCCCATACTAAAAGCCCAATATAACATGGTTGGCTTATAACTTATTTGTTATAGAATGATTGTTTTAAAGAATTCTGTATTTATTTAATTTATAATGACAAAGGAGATCAAACCAGTCCATCCTAAAGGAAATCAATCCTGAAAATTCACTGGAAGGACTGATGCTGAAGCTCAAGCTCCAATACTTTGGTCACCAGATGTGAAGAGCCAACTCGTTAGAAAAGACCCTGGTACTGAGAAAGACTGAAGGCAAAGGAGAACAGAGCAGCAGAGAATGAGTTAGATAGCATCACTGACTCAGTGAACATGAATCTGAGCAAACTCCAGGAGACAGTGAAGGACAGGGAAGCCAGGCGTGCTGCAGTTCATGGGATCATGAAGAGTGGGACACAACTTAGCAACTTAACAACAACAATAAAATTTAGACAAGGTTTCAGAATAATCACATAACAAAAGTATTCAGTTCAGTTCAGTTCAGTCGCTCAGTTGTGTCCAACTCTTTGCGAACCCATGGTCTGCAGCATGCCAGGCCTCCCTGTCCATAACCAACTCCTAGAGTTTACTCAAACTCATGTCCATTGAGTTATGCCATCCAGCCATCTCATCCTCTGTTGTCCCCTTCTCCTCCTGCCTTCAATCTTTCCCAGCATCAGGGCTTTTCCAAGGAGTCAGTTCTTCCCATCAGGTGGCCAGAGTATTGGAGTTTTAGCTTCAGCATGTCCTTCCAATTAATATTCAGGACTGATGTCCTTTAGGATGGACTGGTTAGATCTCCTTGCAGTCCAAGGGACTCTCAAGAGTCTTTTCCAACATCACAGTTCAAAAGCATCAATTCTTTGGTACTCAGCTTTCTTTATAGTCCAACTCACAGCTGAGTGCCAAAGAATTGATCCTTTTGAACTGTGGTGTTGGAGAAGACTCTTGAAAGTCCCTTGCACTGCGAGGAGATCCAACCAGTCCATCCTAAAGGAAATCAGTCCTGGGTGTTCATTGGAAGGACTGATGTTGAAGCTGAAACTCCAATACTTTGGCCACCTCCTGCAAAGAGTTGACTCATTGGAAAAGACCCTAATGCTGGGAAGGATTGGGGGGAGGAAGAGAAGGGTAAGACAGAAGATGAGATGGCTGGATGGCATCCACCGATTCAATGGACATGGGTTTGGGTGGACTCCAGGAGTTGGTGATGGACAGGGAAGCCTAGCATACTGCAATCATGGGGTAACAAAGAGTCAGACCCAACTGGGCAAGTGAACTGAACTGAACTCACATCCATACATGACTACTGGAAAAACCATAGCTTTGGCTAGACTGACCTTTGTTGGCAAAGTAATGTCTCTGCTTTTTAATATGTTGTCTGGATTGGTCATAACTTTTCTTCCAAGGAGCAAGCATATTTTAATTTCATGGCTGCTGTTAACATCCACAGTGATTGTGGAGCCCCCAGAAATAGTCTGTCACTTTTTCTACCGTCTCCCCATCTATTTGCCATGAAGTGATGGGACCAGATGCCATGATCTTAGTTTCTGAAGGTTGAGCCTCAAGCCACTTTATGGCCTACAAATAATCTTTTCTAGACTATCTGAAAGTATCTAAGAAAATACATACCTCTCCTTTGCAACAACAATACCAAGTAATTGATCTTCAAGCCCTTCTGGAGTTATCATGAAATTGAGCAAAGATACCTTTGTAGCCAGCTCTGGCATATAATGTGGATTTCTCAACTTTGTGGTGATATAAAACTTGAAATCAAAGGAATACTCAATAACGACCTCACCAAGTCTGATGCAATCAATGCCACCTGCATTTCAGAGAAAAATGCATAATAAATAAGACAAAGTTACATAGCCCTTCCCCTTCTGTTAAAACCCATCCTAGGTTACAAGTAAAACATCATAAAGAAATTTCAAATAGAATACAAGTGTTGCAAAAATCACAGATGCAGAGGCAAGTAAGCAATTATACAGCATGAATCATTAATTCTGGGGTAATATGAAATATTTTTTCTGGTTGTCATGGAGCCTTCTAAATTAAGATTCCTTTTGATCTTACTTCCTCTATTAATTTTTAATAATGGTTCCAAAATTATTTATATATGACTAAAGCTCTTAAAAGTACTAGAGTTTGACAGAGAAAAAATTTTATAAGCAGAAAGATATACAGGGTGGACAATGTTTACCTAAAATCAACTCTGGTCCACATTAACCATTACTATTCATAGTAATGGACTTTGTGTGGTCCTTGGTCATAACATAAAGGAATTCCAGGCTAGATTCGACTTCTGTGTGTTCTCTACTGAACAACAATCTAAATAACAGTTACTAAAGCAATCAAAGGAAGGCAAGGTATTTATTTTATAATATCTGACACCTGTTCAAATTTCCTTTCATGCATAACAATGACACAGAAGCTCTGCATTATTAAAATTATTATTAAAATTATGTAGTAGTTTTCTTGCCTCAAAGATAAGACTCAAAGATAATCCAATCATCTTTCAGTTCTAGCAACTAATATCGATTGACTTCTACCTTGTTTAAAAGTTTGTCTAAGTAGTAAAGGTTCCAATGATGGATCTAGGTCTTCACCAACATTTTCTAATAGAAGTGGAGTTCCAAATTGAATACAGTTTTCCAGTGTTCTCATATAGTCTGCATCTGATAGCTTAATAACACTAAGCTGATTTTCTTTCTCAGAGTTTTTGATCCACTTATTGGCTTGACCCTGGGGGTCAATCATTAAAGGCCTAAAATATAATAAGAAAAATTTTGAGAGGACTAAAAAGATGTTGAGATTTATCTAAAATTATATAATTTAAATAATAAACATCACCATCAATCTGTACAAAGTGTTTCACATACATTATCAGGATAAATCTTCACAAAAGTTCTGTGAGGAAAAGGAAAAAGAAATTTCATTCTCATTTATTTTTGAAATGAAGAAATTAAGTCTCAGGGAGTACTTTGCCCAAGGTTTTAAGGTTAAAAAACTAGTTTAATGTCAGAAGTAGGATCTTATGAATGTGTAAGCTGTGCTCTTTCCAATTTAACACATGCTCTTCATAGTAACTATAACACGTATCATCTGTTAATATAATATGAAAAATAATCCTATGTATCTGATAAGAATTTAAAATAAAAGATCTACTGGCCTATAATGGATTTCCTTAGGTTATGAGTAGAACCATTAACTAAATCTCCAAGTTTAGTCTAGTATACATTTGAGATCTATTTAGGAAATTTTTTCTATGTAAGTATGGTAAAAGACTGTGTTCAAGAACATACAATTCATAGTTTCAGAGAATCAATATATGATGTGCTTTCCTCTTCCTCAGTGATGATACTGACTGCCCTGGGTTCCTTTTGTATTCAGGACAATGCGTTAAATTATTTTTTAAAATATTAACACAGAAAGGGAAATTTTCACTTCATGTTACTTTGGTTTTCCCAGATATTCTCCTTTTATGTAAACTATTTCTAGGGATAAAAATCCCCTTTCCCTTAGCCTAAAAATAAGCTCTTTAATAAACTAATCCCAGATAACTCTGTTCTTATATTTTCTTTCCTTTCCAAAAGACAAAACAATTCAACAACAGCTGTATGGTTGTTTTCTTTCTCCATTCAAATTGTGCCGAAATTGTACCGAAAACACAAGAAGTCCAGATACCAATTAAAATTTACTTTCCTATCACAGCAAACAGATGAAAAGTGTTCTGGAAATGAGAAAGTAATTTTGCACACAATTTGTTTAAAAGTTGCTAGTAGTTCTAGATGCTTTTAGTACCTTTCAAGGTCTTGTTTAAAGGGATTTTTTTTTTCCCTTCTTTTAAAAAAATTTTTTTATTTTTTTAAAATTAGGCTAATTACAATATTGTAGTGATTTTTGCCATACATTGGCATAACTTTATTATTGGAAAAAATATGGTATTTGTTCATTCCCCTACAAAAAGTAATAATTTATATAAATTAAGTTTTTCTAATGCTTATGTTTGACTCAACGGACATGAGTTTGAGTGGACTCTGGAACTTGGTGATGGACAGGGAGGCCTGGTGTGCTGCAGTCCATAGGGTCACAAAGAGTTGGACGGGACTGAGCGACTGAACTGAACTGACTGAATGCTTATCTTGGTAATACCTAAATCAGTCAGTGTTCTCAGTAATGCAATAATTAGAGATACTGTTTTTCTAAAAGAAATCCAACTCCTACTTAATAAAATTTTATGTGAGTATTACAAATACAATTGGAAAACTGAGTTGTTGTCTCTATCCGAAAAATAAGACCATGCAGGGTTTTGTATTCCACGTGTACCTAACTGTAGGTATAAGAGTAACACTCATCTACTTTTGAGATCCAAAAGCAGGACAGTCTAAAGAAAAAATCATTATTGATTTATGCTTCTAACAGCAGTAGTAATTTTGGGGAAAACATAGCTTTGCTGTTAAGTAGCCAGTGTTGTATTAGTAAACAATAATAAAGCAGAAACAGTAAGTATTTTCATTGTGGTTAAAAAGTAAGCAAAGTTAGAATTTGAGATATAGATACTAAAATGAATTATTTGAAGAAGTAACTATTCTTAAAAACTAACAGTTACTGAGCACTTATCACATGCTAAGCACTTCCTTGGGCTTCCCTGGTGGCTCAGATGGTAAAGCATCTGCCTGCAATCCCTGGGTCAGGAAGATCCCAGAGAAGGAAACGGCAACCTACTCCAATACTCTTGCCTGGAAAATGCCATGAACCTACAGTCCATGGGGTCGCAAAGAGTCAGACACAACGGAGCGACTTCTCTTTCTTTCCTTCTCAAGCACTTTCTTACAATTTACTATGAGTTTGGAGTTACTATTTATTCCCATTTACAGATGTGGCACTATTTACTCTCATTTCAAGAGAGAAAGTGAGAGAAATATTTGACTCCAATAGCCTAATACCAGATACTACTCCCAACCACTGTGTAATATCATAAACAGACAAACCTTTAGAAATTATGAGCAAGCACAAGAAGAATTAATAATCAACTATAGTTTCAGCAGCATGAGTGGCTAAGTAACCAATAGAATTCCTTTTGCTACCAAGTATTGGTGGATAAAATACGACATTTCAAAAATACATAGGTGACATACATTTGGACTATACATACATAAGGACAGAAAAACGCAGGTGCCAGAAAAACAGCTCTGTATGTGTGAGCTGAAATGACAGCTAGCCTTGTGGAGAGTATCGGTACTAATAACTTAAGGGCTTCTTGAGCCCACATGTAGCAGGAAAGTAAAACTGAAATCCCCTGTATTAAGCTTAAACCCACAGAAGTCTTTGTGAATCACAGAAAAAATCCAACTCTATTCATAAGGAGACAAGAAAGAAGTGTTCTGATTCTTGTCTCATCTTCAGCTTGGAAAAAGTTCTCTGAGAATCTGTAACCATGGGTCAATAGTTTATACAGGTTCAAGGGGCAAGTTTATACTATGTACATGATACAGGAAATTCCAGCTGGGAAACTGACATATATTGAGCCAATAACACTGGTATGAATCCTGGAAGAAGTAAGGACAAAATATACATTGTAGCTGGGGCAAGAGCAAAAGAAAAACTCAACCCTTGGAGGAGAGGTAGAAAAATGTCTGGCTAAAACATACCTTTACCAACCTTCACTAAGCAGAAATCCCTTAACTCTAGGAGGGAGTGTGAAACTCCTGTTCAAGATCAACCAAGGCAGAATGCAAACTTAGCTTCCACAGGGAGGAGTGCCAGCAGGCTGAAAATATCCTACACCGAAGGCCCAATATGCACAGGGCCTTCCTAAGACTAGGAAATCAGAGTAACAGACAACTCTCACTTTGCCCCCAAAACAGCCTAACATGGAGTGCTGAACAAAAGCAATCTACCTCTAGGGGAACAACAAAAATAGAGAGAGACCCTCCGTTCATTCAGAAACAGTTGAAAGTTGAAGGTAAAACTCTTAACACTGAGAAAAACACTCCAGAAAGCTAGCCCTCATTCTCAGTATAGACCCATGGTTAGATTAAGTTGACACCCCTGGTCCCCGGAACTTTACCAGAGTAACAACAAAACCCAAACCTAGTTCAACTGATGATTAGACTGACTCAAACCTCTGTACTAATGGAGCGACAGAAGAAGAGGCATGCCCATTTCTAGAAGTTAATACCATTAAGCTCAGTTCCTACTGTTAGACTGAAAATATCTTGCATTCAATCAAATATTATGAGACATTTAAATAAGCATGGGAAAAAAACTCAAAACATTCTCAAGAGACAAAAGAAACTAACAGAAATAGCTTCAAAGATGACACAAACATTGGAAATATTAGATATGTAGTTTTTAAATAACTGTGATTAAAATGTAAAGGAGCCAGTGGAAAAAGTAGACAACATGCCTCAAGAGGTGATCTTCAGCAAAGAGATGAACTATAAGGAAGAGTTAAATGGAAATACTAGAAATAAAAAATATGTCAACTCAAAAGAATTTCTTTCATGCACTGCATAGACTCAATACAACTAAGGAGACAGTCAGTTAATACAGTTATGAACAGGAAGATAGTTTTATAGAAATTATCCAGTCGGATACTCAAAAAAAGAGTGGTTAAAAGCAGAATGGAGCATCTGAAAGCTTTGGGTCATACCAAAAAGACTCACAAGTGTAAGTCTTCTTCCCAGAAAGAGAAAAGGGATAAAATGAAGTATATCTGAGAAGCTCAAAGAACCTCAGTCAGGAGAACTACAAAGATGAACACACACACACTCCAACATACTAATACATCACAATCCAACTGCAGGCAAGTAAAAATAGAAAGAAAACAAAAGAAAATAAAAAACTGAAGGCTGTCAGAGGAAAAAAGTTACAGAAAAAGGAACTAAAATTAGAACAGGTTTATCAGAAGCTAAGCAGTCTAAAAACAACGAAGTGACATCTTTAAAGGAAAAAAAAAAAAAAAACCAGAAGAATCCAAAAACTGTCAACTCAGAATTCTAAACCCAGCAAAAAATATCTTTCAAAATGAAGATTAAATAAATAAAAAAGCTGACTGAATTAATTGCAATAGACCTGTACACCAATAATGCTGAAAAATATTTGTCAGGCAGAAAAAGTATGAAATCAGATAGAAATATAAAGAAATAAAGAAATCTAAGGGAATTTCCTGGTGATTTAGTAGTCAGGACTTGGAGTTTCACTGTTGTGACCTAGGTTCAATTCATGATTGGGGAACTGAGTGACGGAAAGCCCTGCAGTGCAGCCAGAAAAAAAAAAAAAAATTCAAGAAGTCCTAAAATGGGAAAAAAATGAACATAAACATAAAAGACATTTTTTTATATTTCATGACTCTGCTATAATTCCTATCTAAAGTAAAAATAGTAACAATGTGCTATGGGATTCATGGCATGAAAAATAAAATAAACAATCAGTTCAGTTCAGTCGCTCAGTCAGGTCCAACTCTTCGTGACCCATGAACTGCAGCATGCCAGGCCTCCCAATACATTACCAACTGCCGGAGTCTACTCAAACCCACGTCTATTGAGTCGGTGATGCCATCCAACCATCTCATCCTCTGTCGTCCTCTTCTCCTGCTGCCTTCAATCTTTCCCAGCAGCAGGGTCTTTTCAAATGAGTCAGCTCTTCACATCAAGTGGCCTAAGTATTGGAGTTTCAGCTTCAACATCAGTCCCTCCGATGAACACCCAGGACTGATCTCCTTTAGGATGGACTGGCTGGATCTCCTTGCAGTCCAAGGGACTCTCAAGAGTCTTCTCCAACACCACAGTTCAAAAGCATCAGTTCTTTGGTGCTCAGCTTTCTTTATAGTCCAACTCTCACACCCATACATGACCACTGGAAAAACCATACCCTTGATTACATGGAACTTTGTTGGCAAAGTAATGTCTGTGCTTTTTAATATGCTGTCTAGGGTGGTCATAACTTTCCTTCCAAGGAGTAAGCGTCTTTTAATTTCATGGCTGCAATCACCATCTGCAGTGATTTTGGAGCCCAGAAAAATAAAGTCTGACACTGTTTCCCCATTTTAAGCATTACTTTACTAGAGTGTGAGATGAGTGCAATTGTGCAGTAGTTTGAACTTTCTTTGGCATTGCCTTTCTTTATGATTGGAAAGAAAACTGACCTTTTCCAGTCCTGTGGCCACTGCTGAGTTTTCCAAATTTGCTGGCATATTGAGTGCAACACTTTCACAGCATCATCTTTCAGGATTTGAAACAGTTCAACTGGAATGCCATCACCTGCACTAGCTTTGTTTGTAGTGATGCTTCCTAAGGCCCACTTGACTTTGCATTCTAGGATGTCTGGCTCTAGGTGAGTGATCATACCATCATGATTATCTGGGTCATGAAGGTCTTTTTTGTACAGTTTTTTTTGTGTATTCTTGCCACCTCTTAATATTTTCTGCTTCTGTTAGGTTCCTACCATTTCTGTCCTTTATTGAGCCCATCTTTGCATGAAATCTTCCCTTGGTATCTCTAATTTTCTTGAAGAGATCTCTAGTCTTTCCCATTCTATTGTTTTCCTCTATTTCTTTGCATTGATTGCTGAGGAAGGCTTTCTTAACTCTCCTTGCTATTCTTTGGAACTCTGCATTCAAATGGTATATCTTTCCTTTTCTGCTTTGCTTTTTTGCTTCCCTTCTTTTCACAGCTATTTGTAAGGCCTCCTCAGACAGCCATTTTGCTTTTTCACATTTCTTTTTCTTGGGGATGGTCTTGATTCCTATCTCCTGTACAATGTCAAGAAACCTCTGTCCACAGTTCATCAGGCACTATGTCTCTCTGATCTAGTCCTTTAAATCTATTTTTCTCTTCTACTGTATAGTCATAAGGGATTTGATTTAGACCATACCTGAATCGTCTAGTGGTTTTCTCCACTTTCTTCAATTTCAGTCTGAATTTGGTCATGAGGAGTTCATGATTTGAGCCACACAGTCAGCTCCCGTTCTTGTTTATAGAGCTTCTCCATCTTTGGCTGCAAAGAATATAATCAATCTGATTTCAGTATTGACCATCTGGTGATGTCCATGTATAGAGTCTTCTCTTGTGTTGTTGGAAGAGGGTGTTTGCTATGACCAGTGCGTTCTCTTGGCAGAACTCTATTAGCCTTTGCCCTGCTTCATTCTGTACTCTAAGGCCAAATTTGCCTGTTACTCCAGGTGTTCTTGACTTCCTAGTTTTGCATTCCAGTCCCCTATAATGTAAAGGACATCTTTTTTGGGTGTTAGTTCTAAAAGTCTTGTATGTCTTCATAGAACTGTTCAACTTTAGCTTCTTCAGTGTTACTAGTTGGGGTGTAGACTTGGATTACCATGATATTGAATGGTTTGCCTTGGAAACGAACAGAGATCATTCTGTCGTTTTTGAGACTGCATCCAAGTACTGCAGTTAGGACTCTTTTGTTGACTATGATGGCAACGCCATTTCTTCTAAGGGATTCTTGCCCACAGTAGTAGATATAATGGTAATCTGAGTTAAATTCACCCATTCCAGTCCATCTTAGTTTGCTGATTCCTAGAATGTCGATGTTCACTCTTGCCATATCCTGTTTGACCACTTCCAATTTGCCTTGTTTCATGGACCTAATATTCCAGGTTCCTATTCAATATTGCTCTTTACAGCATAACAGCACAATAAATAGGAGGAAGACATTTGAACTACACTGTTGAAAGATTCTTATACTACATGTATAGCAGTATATGGTTTTTGAAAATATTAGCGTTTATAATATACATCTTTAATTTTTGTGTTTCAGTGTTTCCTGTAGAGGTACAGATCAGCAGTGGCCTGCTGCAGAGGCAGAGGCTCTGGCTGCAGCAGACCTGGGTACAGCATAAGCCCTCTTGGAGGGGGTCACCATTAACACCACCACAGACCTGCCAGAACTTACACAGGACTGGGGAAACAGAGTCTTGGAGGGCACAAACAAAACCATGTATGCACCAGGACCCAGAAGAAAGCAGCAGTGACCCCACAAGAGACTGACCCAGACTTGCCTGTGAGTGTCCAGGAGTCTCTGGCAGAGGCATGGGTCAGCAGTGGCCTGCTGCAAGGTCGGGGGCACTGAGTGCAGCAGTGCATGCATGGGACCTTTTGAAGGAGGTCGCCATTATCTTCATTACCCCTACCATACTTTGGCCCCGGATGGGGAAACAATGGAAACAGTGAGACACTTTATTGTTTGGGGATCCAAAATCACTGCAGATGGTGACTGCAGCCATGAAATTAAAAGACACTTGCTCCTTAGAAGAAAAGCTATGACCAACCTAGACAACATATTAAAAAGCAGAGATATTACTTTGCCAACAAAGGTCTGTCTAGTCAAACCTGTTTTTCCAGTAGTCATGTATGGATGTGAGAGTTGGACTGTTAAGAAAGCTGAGCACTGAAGAACTGATGCTTTTGAATTGTGGTGTTGGAGAAGACTCTTGAGAGTCCCTAGCACATCAAAGAGATCCAACCAGTCCATCTTAAAGGAAATCAGTCCTGAATATTCTTTGGAAGGGCTGATGCTGAAGCCAAAATTCTGATACTCTGGCCACCTGATGTGAAGTACTGACTCATTGGAAAAGACCCTGATGCTGGAAAAGACTGAAAGAAGGTGGAGGAGAGGACAACAGAGGATGAGATGACTGGATGGCATCACCAACTCAATGGACATGAGTTTGAGTAAACTCCGGGAGTTGGTGATGAACAGGGAAGTCTGGCATGCTGTAATCCATGGGGTCGCAAAGAGTCGGACACGGACTGAGCGACTGAACTAACTGATTATAAACTCTAGAGCAAACATTAAGAGGAAAGCATAACCAGTAAGCGAACCATAAAAAACTCAATTAATCCAAAGCCAGGTGAAAAAAAGAAGGTAAAAGGAAAAAATAACAGATGAGACAAACAGAAAAGAACTGGCAAGATGGCAGATTTAAATCTAAATGTATCAATAATTCCATTTAAGTATAAGTAATCAAAATACTCTGGGATTACAATTAAGAATTATGTCAATTATAAACCCTATTTTAAAAAATAGAGGGGAAAAAGTCATGTGATCCCTCCCATTTAAAAGCTTCAAATGGGGATTCCCTAGTGGCTCAGTGGCAAAGAATCCACTTGCCAGCACTGGAGACACAGGTGTGAATCCATCAAGATCCCACATGCCATGGAGCAACTAAGTTTGTGGCCACAACTAGCCAGCCTGTGCTCTAGAGCTGGGAACTGCAACTACTGAAGCCCTTGAGCCTTGTGGCCTGTGCTCCACAACTACAGAGCAGCCTCCACTGGCCCCAACTAGAGTAAAACTGGTGCAGCAACGAAGATCCAGTACAACCAAAAATAAATACATAAAAGCTTCAGATGGTTGGTAATATTCTGCACCTTGATTGTTGCAGGGATCATATGACCACAGGCTTTAGTCAAACTTCATAAACGTGCCCTAAAAAGGTTGAATTTTATTGCATACATTATACCTCAGTAAGCCTGACATAAATTAAAGAAAAAATAGAGAAAAAAAGACATTTTCAGACCAGTGCACAAGAAAGACTAAAGGACAAAGATAGCATTACAAATCAGTGAGGAAAGGAAGGGCGACTCAATAAACACTGCTGGGGTAAATGGTTATCATTATAAAATAATTAAACAAAATTAGATCCTTACTTTTCATTACATCCAAAGATACAAAAAAAAGTAACAGAGTCCTAAGCGTTAAACTGCTTTCCCATTTCATGACTCTTTTTCTGAGAACTATATTCCTGACCTATGGCTCAGATGTAAAGAAACTACTTGCAATGCAGGAGACCCAGGTTCAATCCTTGGGTCGGGAAGATCTGGAGAAGAAAATAGCCATCAACTCCAGTATTCTCGCCTGGAGAATTCCAAGGACAGAGGAGCCTGGAGGGCTACAGTCCATGGAGTCTCAAAGAGTTGGACACAACTGAGTGACTAACACTTTTGCTTTTTCTTTGTCTCATTTTTATGCTCCTGATCTATACCCACGTGTTTAACCATAATGGCTTGGCTCCCAGCCATAGGCGATAAGATTAAGATGGATATTTGTCCCATGCCAGACTAATCAGATTTTTCCCTCATGGAATTTGCAGTTGTACTTAACGGTTTTGGTTTTTGTATATTATTCAACAGATGTGTTTTGTGAACTTAGGAACAAAGGTTTCATTAAGGAATGGCCATGTGTACAGAAGAACAGAGTCAGCAAATAATCAGAGACAGATTAATGAAGCAGCAGAGAAAAACAAGGAAGGGAGGTCCTACAGCCTGAGAGAGACAGTAAGAGAGAGAGAGAGAGAGTGATTGAGAGTGATACCAATTTTCACATTACAAAAGTCTGGTAGCCCAACTTTTCTCTGAGGTACACCTAAAATGGGCTTCCCTGGTGGCACAGATAGTAAAGAATCTGCCTGAAATGCAGCAGGCAAAGGTTCAGTTCCTAGGTTGGGAAGATTCTCTGGAAGGGGAAATGGCAACCCACTCCAGTATTCTTCCATGGATAATTCCATGGACAGAGGAACCTGGAGGGCTACAGTCCATAGGGTCACAAAGAACAAGACATGACTGAGCAAGTAACACTTTCACACACACTTTTCACACTTAAGATACTCAAAAGTAAGTAACCAAAAGAGTGAACATAAGTTCCATTACTGGGTTCTGCTTTCAGGAAGTAGGGAGAGGAGATTAAGCCTCTGTCATCACTCAGACTAGTGTCAAGAATGGTGATGGCCATAGATGACCATTTTGGTCCCAACTGACAAGAAGTGCAGTCTGGTCTATAAGGCTGGAGACTTATCCTTCAAAACTGACACAATCCATTATCTGTTGATCAGCCAGCCACAAAATACCAGGTACAGAGTAGTAACACCACTGAAATATTACTTTATTAGAAGAGTTATCCTTCTGCCAGAAAATGACAGATTGTTTTCTTCAATTTACAAACAACTCTGAAACTTCTGGTTTCTCTGGATTTCCAGTAAGCATAATAGACACTCTGCTAACATTTTTAATTGCTATTTTAAAAATCAAAATGGCCACCAAATGCATAAAAAAGAGTTCTAAAACAAAATTAATACTCAGGCTCTAATATTCTGTTAAACAGAACATTCCCTGCTCTGTAAGAGAACACATTTTTGGGAATAGCTAACTGTACTTTCTCAGATTATAATGCTGCTGCTGCTAAGTCACTTCAGTTGTGTCCAACTCTGTAACACATGGACTGTAGTCTGCCAGTCTCCTCTGTCCATGGAGTTCTCCAGGCAAGAATACTGGGTTGGGTTGCCATGCCCTCCTCCAGGGGAACTTCCCTACCCAGGGATCAAACCCACATCTCTTATGTTTCCTGCATTGGCAGGCAGATTCTTTACCACTGAGCTATCAGGGATTTTACTAATTGCCTAGTCATTTCAACCTAAGGATGTTCACTCTCAAGTAAAAAATACTATCATAAAGGAGACTTAGATGTCTTGAAGAATCTAGTAAGGTTTCCAAACAATATAAATAAACAATACCTCAAACTTTCAGAATATAATATTTCTTTGTATTTTTACTGTATCTAATATCCCAAAAGAAGACTGAAACTTCCATTACAGTTTTAAAGGTAGTAAATGTGACATCCTATTCCACATTTCACTTAACATAATAAATAAGAATTAGGATTTGGAAGTTAAGTTGCCTAGGTTCAAATTCTGATTACACCATTTATTAGCTCAGTTATCTCACTAAATTTCAAATTACTAATTTATTCTGGGCCTCAGTTATCTCATTTATAAAATGGAATAGTAATAATAAGACCTAACTCATAGGAATTTGTGAGGATATAAGGTAGTTAAAATAGTATCTCATGAATATAAGAACTTAATACTATCTATCATAATTTGTTTGACATAAGGTCAAGAAAAGACTTTTATATTAGATGGCAATATGACTAGATAACTATTTGCAGGAAAATATCTCTCAGATGAGAATAATTTCCCAAGTTTCCAAAAGTGATATAAATAAAAAGACAATTAAAAACCATCTTCAAAGCTTATATAGTTATCATACTATGATAGCAGCTATAAAAGATTCACATAAAATTGCATAAATTACTGTTACAGTAACATGAAAATGAGTAGAAATACCTAGCTAAAATCAATACATTAAATAGCTAAGAACTGGAAACAGCCCAAGTGTCCATCAACAGGAAAATACATAAACAGTTACAGAGTCATGTAACTGAATAATACTCAGCAACAAAAATTAGTCAGATTATGCTGTGTGGAAAAAGCCTTACACAAAAGAGGGCATACAGTATGATTCCATTTATATGAAGTTCTAGAATAGGCCAAACTAACCTGTGATGGAAAATAATCAGAACAATAATTTCCTATGGGGTGAAGGAGGGGATTTACTGGGATGGGATAGAAAAGACTGTTTTATACCCTGGCTCAAACCCTGATGCACCAGTGCATACCTTTGTTACAACTCACAAGTTTGTGTATGTTTGTATATCTGTATTAAATTTTATATATTTCATTGTATGTAAATTTTACCTCAAAAGAAAAAAAATATTGAACTTTACTTAATAATAAGCATGCTGAAGTATTTGGGAGGAAGTACATCGATGTCTGCAACATCTGCAGAAATACATAAAAAAGGATGAGCTGATGGTTGGATAGAGGGATGGACAAGAATAATGAAATGTTAACTGCAGGATCTAGGAGGTAGTAGCTGTATGGGTGCTTACTCTGAAATCCTTTCAACTTTTCTCTATGTTCAAAAAGTTTCAAATAAAATAATTGAAAAATAAACACTTTATCTTCCTTACCAGCGCCTGGAGTTGTTAACAATCACTCCATTGTCTACAGAGAAAGTATCTGTAGGCAGTCCAGCAATATTCCAGGCTCTGATTTTTACTGGATCACCCAAGGTCTTACTCAGTGAGAACTCGTCTGAACACGGGATTTTTTTCTCCTGTTAGAAATACACAGATTTATTTTTGACATTTTCTCTTATCTTGTTGATTAAAATACTTTTAGTTAATATATTACTTGTTGTTAGATATTATTTAATAATTCTAAAGAACTGAAAAAACTGAATGAAAAGTTAGACTATGGAAATATTTTACTGATCAAACAAGAAGAAAAAGAACTTCATATTTTCAGTCATTTCTTTCCTTCTCTATTTTTATTATCATCCTTTCCCCCCAAAATACCCCAACATATACTTTAAATGTTCTAAAAAGAAACTCTTAAGAAAATATAAAACCATTACCTTGCACAACATGCTCCAATCTTCTGTACATGTTTGTCGAAAACCAGAAGTGAAAGCACCAAGATAGGCTATTACTCCTGCTGATACTAAGACATCACCAGTCAAATTTTCATATACTATCTGAAGGTCATCTGCAGCTTGAGACCATCTGTTAGACCAATCAAAGGCAAAACAGCCTCACCAAAGAGAATGATTAAAGATAGTAATGAAATGGCCAGGGAGTTCTAGTCCAAATTCTATAACAAAATGCCATGAAAAGTTGGGCACTTGCTTATCTATAAAATGAGGAGGTTAGGTCTCTTCTAGTGCTAATATGCTATAATATACTATAGCTAATATGCTATATATATATTTTTACAAACAATAATTCACTTTTCATTATTAGAATATTATGCATTTCTTACAGGACTTATCCCTTCAGGATAGACAAAACAGAAACAAACAAAAATCATCAGAATTTTGTCTAATAATTTTATTCAGGATGATTTGGCCTGGTGGCCCTGCTATTTGTTTCTGAAAAACACAGGAACATCTGTAATTCATTACCAAAAATTACATTTAAGTTGTATAGCAGTTGGTATACTAGAGCTAAGGTTGGTATCTTTTTCCATTTAATGAAACTTTTACCATAAAAAGTGTATTTCAAAACCATCTAATCTGCACTATGAAGTATTGTCAACAGTATGTTACTTTATCATGCTATTCATTCAACAAATATAATTAATAGCTATGATAGTTGGCTCGCTAGTATAAATAGATTAGAATAAAGCTAACTGGCTTTGTTATATCAAGTCAGTTATTTAAAATAAATTTAACAAAATGAACCATATATTCACTACTCCCTTCCAAACACTATATTACAAAACATTTGAACATAAAATTGGAAAGAACTGCACAACGATCATCCACATACTCACCACTAAGATTAAAACTTATCTTTGGCCTTACTTGTCTCTTTCTCGTTCTCTTTTTTAACATTTGAAAGCAAGTTGCAAACACCATCCTTGACACTGAAATAATATTACGTGAAGCCTAGCCAGGTGCTTTATAGTAAGTCCCATATTCTCAACCAGCCATTTAAAAATCAGTAATCAAAATAAAGAACTCACTCCAGTATTCTTGCCTGAAAAATCCCATGGACAGAGAAGCCTGGCAGGCTACAGTCCATGAGGTCACAAAGAGTCGGATATGACTGAAGTGACTGAGCATGGCATGGCATGGCAATCATAATAAATGCCCAAAGAGAGTTGCATATTCAAGCCAGACATTTTAAAACTTTGTAAAAATGAGTAGAAATCTGACCTCGATTTTTCTCCACCTAGTCCTCCAATTAGTTTTGAGGCTCTTTCAAGTTTCTTAGCACAAAGCTCCACCTGGTCTTCTAAACGAGCTTTTTCCTCAGTTTTCTCAAGAAATATTCTTTGTAAATTTTCCAAATGATGTTCTACTTCTGCTAGTTCTGCTCTTTTCTGATTCAAAAGCTCCATTGTCTCAGCTAAGGACTTTTGAGCTTCTGTTAAACGGGCTTTCTTAGGAGCCACTACCTGTTTGGGAACAGTACACACAGCTATAACATGTACTATATAACACTGACAATCAACATAATCCTTAATAGATATCATGAATTTTAAATGTTTATTTATGATTATAAATACATTTATTACTTATAAAAATAAATCATGCAAATTTTAAGTGCCTTAAATCTTATATTTTCATATGCAAATAAAGTAAAATATATTTCTATATTTTATAAAACATATAAAATCATCCTGGACCAGCAAACTTCATCTATAAAATAGGCAAGTTATTCTAATAACAGGGCACAATATGTAGCAAAACAGCATAATATGTAACAAAATATCTCATTACAATCAGAAGTTGTCTTTGAACTGTCACAAAACAGAAAAACATGTAACAGAAATGACAAATGCTTAAAAAAATATGAATGCGCTGCTTTTTTTTTTTTTTGGCATTTCCAAGCTTTTGATTTCCTTCCCAGTTAATGGCAACCTACTCCAGTACTCTTGCCTGGAAAATCCCACGGATGGAGATTTTACCCCATGGACCCTGGTAGGCTGCAGTCCATGGGGTCGCTAGGAGCCAGACACGACTTCACTTTCACTTTCACTTTTCACTTTCATGCACTGGAGAAGGAAATGGCCACCTACTCCAGTATTCTTGCCTGGAGAACCCCAGGGACGGGGGTGCCTGGTGGGCTGCTGTCTATGGGGTTGCACAGAATCAGACACAACTGACGCAACTTAGCAGCAGCAGCAGCAGCAGCTGAAGATTACGTTTGCCTTGAGGAGTTAAAGACAGTAGCAGTAATACAAAGAGAAATAAAGACTCGGTGTTTAGCTTCACTACCAAAATTGAATTTTCCTCAACACATTGTGAAAAGAGATGCTTTGCTGAGATAAAAACAATTTTCTAAAGTTTTTATTTTATTATGCCCATTAGTATATGAATAACAGGGTATGGCCAACTTGGTCAGAGTGTACTATAAGACACCAGTATAAGGAATTTACAAAATGACCAAAGATAGTACACGTCCATTTGAAAGAAGGGAAACCTAAGTCTACCGACACATTGCCATGAGTGAGCTGAAGGCTGGAAGAGTGAAGCAAAGAATCAGATACTGAATGACCTGCTTTCTCTCCTCGGGGCAGAAATCCTGAAGGGAGAAGGTGTTAAATAGAAATTAGGAAGCTCTTCTTCCTACTTGGGACTTCTAGAGAAGAGCTTGCTGGATATCTTCCTTTAACCTTTCCATAACAACATGAGGCAGGCGCATTGGAATTAAAATAGTGTGGAGGTACAGGGTGGGAAGTCAGAAAAGAACCTGAATACCTTAGATTCTCTGCTTTATAGAAAGAATCCAGAATATTCCACATGTCTTGTGGGACATGCAGAAACAGGCTGAGTTGACAGCCTGCAGACCTGCTGGGATTACTATGGGGAGGGACAAGATGTTCAAATGGAAGAACATTCAGAAAGAATTAATTTTATTTCTTTAAAAGGTGTACACTGGTCTACTCCTCTGAAATGAACAAAATCCATACCTCTCAACAAGCACGTATGCCTCTTTAGGAATATCTTTTCAATTGTTACAGCCTGATTACTCATTCTATACTCTAAGGTTTTTCTAAACACATAATATCATGTATTTCCATGGGCATTTTTATTTATATTTTCTGCTCCCCTTGGTAGAATTCTGCAGGTTATACAGGGCAAGGCCAGTGCTTCCTTGGTCCTTTGCTAGTCAAATTTGCAAAATGCTCTTTTTTAAAATCTATTTATTTTTAATTGAAGAATAATTACTTTGTAATATTGGTTTCTGCCATATTATCAATATGAATCAGCCACAGGTATATATATGTCCCATCTCTCTTGATGCTTTCTCCTACCCCATACAAAATGCTCTTAACCATTCTCTGCTCTCCTATAATCTGGCCCCAGGGAGTACTCAAAAAAAAAAAAAAACTCCCTATCACTGCTTGAGTCCCTGCTTCTCCTCTTAACCCTACTGGAATTTCTTACTTCTGATCTCTGCATCAAGATTTTCATCTGCCACTTGGCCTTTGATGTTTTGGACTTTTCTTTGCTTCTGCTGTCTCCCCATAAAATTTAATTCCCTCTTGCCCCAGATCCCTGTAACTACAGGTCAGTCTGGCCAGTTTTGTTGATCTCCCTGCTCTCATGTATACTGGTCCCAACAGGTTATGTCCCACATAAGCATTCTCTTCATCCACTAGACACTCAATTAACGTCTGATGACTATGCTGTCCATGGGGTGGCAAGGAGTCAGAAACGACTGAGCGATTGAACTGAACTGCTTATGCTGGAGCAGGACAAATTCTCTGTGGGGTCACTTTTAGAAACTTCTGAACTAGTAAATAAGGGCATAGATCTTTTATTATGAACAAATTTATTTCAATCTTCCTTTTTTCACTGAATATTCGTTAATACAGTGAATTCAAAACACCACTTTTTTTTTCAATTGAAGAAAGAACTTCAATCCTAAAATGACAGATTGAAAAAAAAACATTTAAAATCACAAACCTTTTTATTAAATATGAGGGGAAATGAGTTAGGCTGAACTCAACAGAAGCTAACCTTAAGAGTTTTCAAAGGCATTGGTTGGTTTAGTCCCTAAGTCACGTCCAACTCTTGTGACCCCATGGACAGTAGTCTGCCAGGCTCCTCTGCCCATGGGATTCTCCAGGAAAGAATACTGGAGTAGGTTGCCATTTCCTTCTCCATTTCAAAGGCATAGATTTTAATTTACGGGAATATTTCAATAGAAAATGGATGTGCTGATCCTCAAAATACCTTTGCAACTCTGTCATACACTTCCATAGCCATGATCCACTTACACAGACCCTCAGCTGCAGAGGAAGCTTTAGCAACCTTAGGAGGATCAAATTCAGGGTTTGTTAAGTATTCACCACGAATCTTCTGCATAACATTCACCTGGGCAACAAAGATTTAGATCTTAAAATTTCAACATATACCACACAATCATTGGATGAAAAATTGATCATATATAGTTTAAAAAAGAGTATATGAGACAGTTATGTTGTCTTTAAAAACCAAAGTCAGTACTTTGAGATATTTTTAAAAAAGCATAATTTCAGCAGTCATATCTGTGAGTAAAATATGCAAATTTATTACAGGTAGACAAGATATGTCTTCTAAAAAAATTAAAAGACCTTTGCAGTTTGGGAAAACACATGTAAACAAGGGAGAAGAACAACTAAATATAAATAAATAGAAGTTTGAATGAAAATTATACACTTTTTATCTCAGAAATTTGTGTATCCAATTTGTTAAGAAATAAACTATTATAAGAAGACACTTTGAGAACTTTTTCATGTCAATAATACACTAAAACAGTTAATTTATTCAATGACTTTGGATGGTCTGAAAGAGGTGTGGTTTTATGCATTATGAGAATTCATAATATAGTCATTAATAAATATTTCTTTACTATCTTAATTCTACTGACACTCTATTTTCTTACATTTTATATAATATTAAAAAATGTTAAAGATTTTATGTATCTTGGCAAAATTATGTTTATAGAAAAAAATCCAATGAAACTCACCGGAATATTGTCCTTGTCATATTCTCTCAAATCTCTTAAGAAATTCATATCTCCCAGAAGTTTTTTGCTAGGTCCCCAGTAATCTAATATCTATAAATAAAATTTACAGAAACATTATATGTACAATTAAATATGTTTGATATAAAACTTTCCTTCTTGAGGTTTAAGGTATACTAATCCACAGAAACTATACACTGAACTTTCAAAATATCTACTTACATGTCCTTGGAAATGAAATAAAGAGACTCCTCTCTCTCATAACATGTTAAGTGTATCAAATATTTAAAATATGTATATGAATTTACATATTGAACTTATTATTAAAAATTAAATATTGAGGGTTTCCCTGGTGGTCCAGTGGTTAAGAGTCCATCTTGCAATGCAAAGGACAGGGGTGAGATCCCTGGTTCGGGAGGATTCCACATGCCACAGGACAACTAAGCCCGTGTACCACGTCACAAGTACTGAGCCTACGCTCTAAAGCCCTTGTGGCACAACAAGAAAAGCCACTGCAATGAGAAGCCTGTGCACCACAACTAGAGAAAACCTGTGCATAGCAATAAAGACCCAGCACAGCCCAAAAAATAACTAAATTTTTTAAAAGTTTAATTAAAAAGAAAAAGACACTGACAGGCAAAAAATATGATCATTTCTTTTTAGAAAACTTAAGAAAAGCAGCTGGTACAAATACCATCAAAATTTCATGTAAGAAAAAATATTTTTATTATTTCAACTTTTATTTTCCTTTAATCTTGACTTTCAAATCAGAATGGTAGTGCTATAAACTGAAAGTTTGTGTCCTCTCTCCAAATTCCTATGCTAAAACCTACTTCTCAGTATAACAGTATTTGGAGGTGGGGTCTTGGGACCGTGATTAAGTCATGGATGTTATCAGTCCCCTTATAAAATAGAGGGCAGGGAGCTCCTTCCCATTCCACCATGTGAGGAAACCACAAGACGACAGTAGTCTATAAACCGGGACTTGAACACTCATCAGACACTGAATCTACTGCAGGCTTGATTTTGGACTTGCCAGCCTCTAGAAGTGTGAGAAATACATTTGTTGTTGATAAGCACCCCAGTCTATGGTAATTTGTTAGAGTGGCCCAAATGGAGTAGGGTGGGTAGCAAACATTTTTCTTACAGAAAATCCCCTAACCTACCTAGATTTTCCCAAATGGAATACAGAAAAGAAAACAGAAAGGCAAAGATTATACACTGCTCAGTCAGTTATAAGATAAAGCACGTGGTGCTCATGCTCATAAAATTAAATATGTTAAATAACTAGCTGAACATTCTTTTTCTTAATTTCAGAAGCTTGATAGCGGTGTGTGTGTGTGTGTGTGTGTGTGTGTGTGTGTGTGTATGAGAATAACTTGATAAGGTAAAAGCCTATTTTTTATCTTTATTACCTCAACGGAGGACAGAATGGGCCCCCCACAAAAATCCCAATTCTCCAATTCAGATTCAAACCTAGGTATTGTAAAAACTTGAAAAGAAAAAGAAAAAAACCCCGAAAAGAAAATAAGCCTATAAATTTAGTTTAGGATAGATGTTATGTCTTTATTTTTAAGGGATATACCTTTGAATAACAATTGTAATAATAACAGCTAATGTTTACTAATAAATGTGTAGCATTTATTATCATAGACAGCTTACTGTATGAAAGGCCTTATACATTAAAAGCTTGGTATATAGTAACTAATCCAATCCTCATATTAACTTTGTGAGGAAGGTACTATGACCATGCTCCTTTTACAGAGTTCCACAGAGGTTAAGCATCTTCCCCAGGGTCACATTGCTAGGAGGGTCAGGAGTTCTGAAAACAGACATTCTGGGTCCCAGGCAGATAGTTTTAATATCACAGTACTAGTTACCTCAGCGGAATTTCTTGAATGTTTGGAAACAACACCTGTATAACCATGTCATATGAGACTCTTAGTGAGAAGATCACAGCTATCTCCCTGTTCATTCAACCCCACCCCAGTAGAGTGGTGAATCCTGCATAGCCAGAAAAGGAGGTGGAAACAACTGGAACTACATTTCTCTGATACTATACTGCCTTCAGGCTTCTGTGGTGGCTCAGAAGGTAAAGAATCCGCCAGCAATGTGGGAGACCTGGGTTCAATCCCTCAGTTGGGAAGATCCCCTGGAGGAGGAAGAGGCAACCCACTGCAGTATTCTTGCCTGGAGAATCCCCACGGACAGAGGAACCTTGTGGCCCACAGTCCATGGGGTTGCAAAGAGTTGGACACGACTGAGCAACTAAGCACAGCACAGCATACGGCCTTCACCTTACCCTGGAATACATATATAGTGTGTCTTCCTTGGACTGGGTACTATCGACATTTAACTTGATAATACTTGTCGTAAAGTGTTCTGTACATTAATGAATGTCATATAAATCTGTGTCTGGTTATTACCTTGCCTCCAGTTCCTGAAGGATCCGAAATTTTTTCTGGTTTTATATCTTTCATAACACAAACAGCAGCCATAACTAGTTTAACACCAGATGGAGGATTCTTCATTGACTTCACGATTGTAATGTCAGCTGGCTAAATTAAGAGAAAACAGGATGCTTTTAGGACAGCCTATTTGTAAATAATGACAGTTATTTTATAATGTTGGAGAGTAATAACAGCACTGATTTTCATCTGAAACTATAATTGTTTTATGCTTTGTGTAGTTATAAAAAAGGTAGCAAAAACTGAAGCACAGTAAATCAATGTTTTCCAAGTATTTGAGAGTTCACAGATCCTTATGAGAATATGATGTCAACTAAGAATATTTCTAATAAAATATTTTTGCACACACACACAAATTTTTATACAACAATATACCAAGCCCACACATGGAATCCATCTTAAGAACCCTAATTTAGCTAAAGGCTTAATTCCATATTTGTTTACATACTAGCTTTACCCACCAAAAATGAAAGAAGAGGTAGTTTCCAATTCCAAGTTTATTTTCTAAAAAACCATATATTGTTAATGACAGACACAATAGATCCATTTATTTACTATCCTCTCCAATATTCTCTGACTTCCCTTGCAATTGCTGGAAAGCTAATACCAATAGATCTTAGTTTCCTATGTAGGTGGAGCTGCAGGAGGTTATTAGGTTCTACCATCAGATCACTGCAGTGATCCTGCAAGATGCTGAACTATTGACAGGCTGAGCTTACCATTTTGTCAGGTATTTTACATGAAAGTTAGGGCACTGATTAGGAAAAAAAAGCATAGAGTGGGGATTGGATATCCTGAACTTCCATACTACACTGGGCCTCCCTAGCTAATAGAAGCTCATCTCTCTGATCTGTTTGGTGACATGATTCTGGTTTTGTCTAAAGATCCTGTAAAGAGAAATATGCAACAGTCTAATACAGACAGGCAACCTACATCTACATTGGGAATGATCTTTAGGTTTTTCTGTACATGCATGACCAGAAGGCCACAGAGAGGTGACTCCATGTTCTCTTTGACAAATGCCTCCTGGCTCATGTACAGACCACTTTGGCCTCTTGGAGGTTGTTCCATTCCCACTGGAATATCCTGAATGAAAATTATAAATAAATATATGAAAAGCAAAAACATAAGATAACAATATATCAAAGAGGAATTATTAAGATTCAAATTTAATTTGACTGGATGACAACAACATAACAGCACCCACTGCAAGTGAATTACACTTATTGAATTAACTAAGTCTATGTTATACAGTTACAGTCGCCGATAAAACACAAGCTCATTCCAACACTTGCCTTTAGTGTATCCAGTGCAGACAGGGCTGCTTCCAAGGCTGGAATCGCCTCAGCTAGATCACTTTCACATTCATTTTTCAGAGCTTGGGCTTCCTCAGCTTTCCCACTGGCTATCTCTTCATCAAATTTCACAAACTTTCTTTTTGCTTCCACTTGTGCAGATTCTATCTCGATAATCTAAGCAAAAGAGAGAGAGAAAAAAAATAAAGACACTTGCTTAAACATCCTATTGTTTTCTCTATCCTAGAGACAAAAGAATATTTGAAAACTAGGATGCCAAACATATCAGTTTGAAGGATTAAAATGAAGAGAAATGTTAAGTATCAGTTCAGTTCAGTCGCTCAGTCGTATCCGACTCTCTGAGACCCCAGGAACCGCAGCACGCCAGGCCTCCCTGTCCATCACCAACTCCTGGAGTCCACCCAAACCCATGTCTATCGAGTCGGTGATGCCATCCAGCCATCTCATCCTCTGTCGTCCCCTTCTCCTCCTACCCTCAATCTTTCCCAGCATCAGGGTCTTTTCCAATGAGTCAGCTCTTTGCATCAGGTGGCCAAAGTATTGGAGTTTCAGCTTCAACATCAGTCCTTCCAATGAACACCCAGGACTGATCTCCTATAGGATGGACTGGTTGGATCTTCTTGCAGTCCAAGGGACTCTCAAGAGTCTTCTCCAACAACACAGTTCAAAAGCATCAATTCTTCGGCACTCAGCTTTCTTTACCATCCAACTCTCACGTCCATACATGATTACCGGAAAAACCATAGCCTCGACTAGATGGACCTTTGTTGTCAAAGTAATGTCTCTGCTTTTCAATATGCTATCTAGGTTGGTTATAACTTTCCTTCCAAGGAGTAAGCATCTTTTAATTTCATGGCTACAATCACCATCTGCAGTGATTTTGGAGCCCCCCAAAATAAAATCTGACACTGTATGCAACCTAATTTAAAGATGGGCTTCCCATCTTTTTTCAAAAACAATAGAACCCACAAAGAACCCAATGAATCAACTGAAAAGAGTAACGTCCCAAAGATCTTGTTGCAAATTACTTGAGGCTTATTATCAAAGCTGAATTTATGTATTTCAACTGTCTTTTGTCATCAATTTTTTAAAAATTTAGGATACTTTACCTGCATCATATTTGCATTTTCAACTTTTGCTTCCTCTAATTTGGGCTGTAATTGGACAAGCTCTGTTTTCATTTCACCAACCTAAATAGACAATTTGTCATTAGTTTTCATAACTACAATAGCTATAGAAGCCAAACAGAGAAAACTGAAGCCTAAAATCAGGGCCAGAAAAGCTTAACTTTTTTGTTTTTTTCAGTTCTTTACATGGTAAACAAAGCCATGAGAGTGTGGCCAGTTTTCTTCACAGAAGACCTTATCTTTCTTGAGTATGACAGGGTAGTGGAAGAATGCAGTTGTCATGGAAGAAAAGTCAGACAGAAAAATGGTAGCAGCTCTGGGTATCCCTATTATATTATGTGTATGGTGTACAGTTCATTCAGACCACCCACTCTGCTGCTTATGTTGAAATAATGCTAATAAGTAGTATTTGACTCATTTGAAAAAAATCTTATATTTAACCAGTTATTATAAAAAAAGTCAACCCTGACACTGTACTTTCTCCAATGCCAAAAACTTAAGAATAAAACCAGATGTATTTGAGTCTGTGCAGTCTGAATGAACTTCTCTAAAATTCTAAAATTCACTTTACTCATCTGTAACATGAGGATCATAAAAGAGTCTACCTTATGGAGTTATTATGAGGAATAATTAAAGGAATGCAAATGAAGTACATGGCATATAATGTATTCTCAATAAATACATTATAGTATGTACCTGGCATATAGTATAGTACCTGGCATATAATGTATTCTCAATAAATTGTATCTCTTATATTTCTTATATTTCCACTTGAGCAGCTTCTCAAATTTACCTGAGACTCAGCAAAAGCTAATTTGTCAAGTCCATTCACATAGCGCTGTTTTGCTTCCATTATAGCTTGCCGCCTCTTAGTCAACAGTTGTCGAAATGAGGCAATTAGTTCAAGGTAAGAAGTAGCAGTAACATAGTTATGTCGTCCTAACTCTTGCAAGAACCTAAAAGAGAGGCAGACAGCATTACTATAAATAACAGATTTTACAAAGTAAGAAGTAAATTCATAGCATTAACAACAAATGTTTAAGAATAAAGGTTGATTTTATTCAGAAGCTGCTGAGTTCCTTACACAGAACCACATCCTAATTTCTAGTCTGCAAAATATTAGTATCAAACAGCAATGATGTAGTAAAAAAAAAAAAAAAGCACAAATCAACAAAGATTTGTCTCAAGAGAGAACTATGGCAAGAAAGATAGAGGCCTTTTTATATGCTTCAAATGCCAGGAGGATCTAACCCTGTAACAGACCCAAGATACTGTACACAAGGAAAGAGGACCACAGATAGGACAGCAAGAACAAGTCGTCATTCCTTGCACGTGTGTCACGTGTTGGTTAAATGGAGCCTGGCCAGAAATATAAGACTACTACTCATACACATAAAAACAATGGATGCAATGATGTTTCATGGTGAGTATGTAGACTAGAGCCCCCTTCGTGGTGTACCTGCCCAAGCCAAACACGCTAATTGGCTGTAAAACTCTGGATAGGCAATATACAATGAGTGCCTATGACATGAAGATCTCAGAGATGAACAGATGTAAAACTGATACTTTTAAGGTATTCACAGCCTACCAACCATCTTCCTTCTTGTCTAAGAACTTCCAACTAGTGCCCCAGCAGCAATGTTCGTTCTATGAAACCCGCCACACTACACACAACAGATCAGGCCAAGACTGGGCACTGGGCACAAAGAAGGCTAAATCACATTTTGGAGTCAACTTGGTCTAGAAAGCTGGGAAGAGCTAATCAGCTGGAATTGCAAGAAGTAAACTTGAGAACTGAGAGGCAGACAGTTTTCCTCCATATACACTGGAAAGTAGAAAATTCAGCCTGAAAGAGAAAAGATTAGAAAGCAGATGCCACAAGAGAAACAGGAATAAGAAACAGAGAAAAAGAATTTCTGGGTTTCTGGTGGCTTCTTAACTCCTGCTTCTAGTGATTTCTAAGATCCAGCTATATTCTTTCCCTTAAACTTGTAAGATATCCTGCTGTTTGTTAAACTTAGATCAAGTAGCTTTCTAATACTTAAAAGCCATAACTAATTACATGATTAAAAAGAATTATAAGACATAGAAATCCTACTAAAATTTGAAGTTTCTCACAGAAGAGATGCTTTAACATACAAGGCATTACTGTCTTTTTAAAATTTATTAATATTAACCTTTCTGAAAGTTCCATAATGGAAGTGTGAAAATGCTTGCAGATTGGAACTATCTCTCGTCGTTCAACATCAGTGAGCTCCAGTGTTTCTAAGAATTTCACAGCTACAAGTTCAAGAGCATCTTCAGGCCATGGCTAAAAATAAGAAAAAAAAAAAACAAGTAAAATTTCACATTCGAATTACATAAATTGTCTTCCTATGAGAGAAGAACTTGGGGTTGAGAAAATTAAAATCTTAATATGGAAAACAGAATTAGAGGGACTAAGGTCACAAGTAAATCTATGAAAGATATAGTAAGTATTTTATACATTGAAATTAACGATAACTCAATATAGGAAAGGTCAATAATACTTTTCATATCAAAGATATATCATACCACTTCCTTATCTCTTCCACTTGGATGTCTAGTAGGCATCCCAAATTTAGTATGACCATGGTATAGGCTGCTTTGTTGCCCTCTTAATACCTATCAGCCCCCTTTCCTTGAGCCTCCAATTTTATTCTAGATAGCAATATCCCCAGCTATAATATTACATTTCCTACGCTCCTTTGCAATTCAGAGTGGATAATGGCATATGAGCATATATTCGGTGGGAACATCAGAGTTACACAGAGCTGGCATGGGTCTTTGTGGCCTACGTTCTACTTCTTGCCTGGAACACAGATGTGAAAGCTGGAGTTCTAGCAGCTATATTAGGCCATATGATGACTCTGAAGATGGAAACTACATGCTAAGGATAATAAAGAAGAAAGAACATGGGATTCTGATGATTTTGTTAAATCACAAAAGTCCCGGTCTTCAGGTTTTTCTTCTGTATGAGAGGGGAAAAAAATCCCTATGTATTTAGTTTAGGTTTCTGTTACTAGGAGGCTTCCTTTGTGGCTCAGCTGGTAAAGAATCCACCTGCAATGTGGGAGACCTGAGTTCGATCCCTGGGTTGGGAAGATCCCCTGGAGAAGGGAAAGGCTACCCATTCCAGTATTCTGGCCTGGAGAATTCCATGGACTGTATAGTCCATGGAGTTGCAAAGAGTTGGATATGACTAAGCGACTTTCACTTTCTGTTACTAGTAGCTCTTCGTAATTTCTACTTGTTACAACAACCAAAGTTGAACATTTGATTTTCTTCCCACAAATTCACTTTTCCTCCAGTACTACCTATCTCAGTGAGATGGTTCCTTTGCTTTTCCTGGAATACACCAAGGGTGCTTCTGACCCTGGATTTTTGGATTTGCTGTTCCTCTGACTAGAACCCTCCTAATCTAGATCTCCATGTGGTTCAACTCTCTCAGATCTCTGTGCAAATGCAAATTTACCAGGTAGGTCTGCCCAAAGCCCTCTTTTTAAAACAGCATTCCTTCCTCCATTATTCTTTCCCTTATCTTGAATTTTTTCTTAGCACTTACCAGTATTTGACATATATTTATTCATTTGTTTTTGTCTGTCTCACCAGCTCACCACTAAAATGTAAAATTCACAAAAGCAAGGACTGTTACCTCACTGCTGTTACTGCCAATGCTTAAATAGCTCCTATCAGTAAATATTTGAAATATTTACTCAATGAAATAATTTATGTTAAATGAGTACTTAATCTTCACTTGCTCAATAGAGTATTCCCAAACTTCATTCCATTTAGAGTCAACATGATGCTTGTAATTTTTTTCCTTTATAGTAGACAATATGCATTTTAAGATAAACTTTTTCAGTGTTTGGCCCTCTATTCTAGTAAAAATCAAGCTTCTTGTTCAAATACTCCATTAGTTTAAAAAAAAGTGTTAAGCACCCATCAGCAGTATTTACGTATTTATTAATTATAATCATATGGTATTACTATACTAATATATTTTTAAACCTCAAAAAAGGCCTCTAAAGATTTGTTATTAACATAAACGAATTTTTGTAAAATGTCAAGATAAGCACCATTTTCTAATCATGTAACTCTTTTTATTCTGAAAAGCTTCTCCCCAAAGCTTCCTGGCAGACTTTAAATCCAGATCCACTGGTAAGGAACAGGTCATGAAAAGGCTCATGTGTTAAACAGTCAACAGTAAGAGGAGTGAGAGCACCAATGCTGACTTACGCCAACCAGGAATGAATGCCTGTTAGATTTTGCCTACTTGGGTAGCAATTTCCCACACAAAATCAGAATTCTGTCAGCAAAGATGGAGTGGGTAGAAAATGGCTGTTGATAGGTAACCATGACATCATAAGCCAATATTGAAAGTAATGACACACCCTGGGAATAAGCTTTATTATTTAAACAGTTGATACAAATCCATAATCCGAGTGAAAGTGAAGTCACTCAGTCATGTCCGACTCTTTGCAACTCCATGGACTGTAGCCTGCCAGGCTCCTCCGTCCATGGAATTTTCCAGGCAAGGATACTGAAGTGGGTTGCCATTTCCTTCTCCAGGGCATGTTCCTTACACAGGGATCAAACACAGGTCTCCCGCGCTGCAGGTAGACTCTTTACTGTCTGAGCCACCAAGGTTTTAACCAATGTCTCACCAGATCTTGTTAAACTGTCATTGTTTTTGGTCTTAAAATGTAGCTGACACAGAGCTTGAGCTAGCTCCTGCTAGTTTTATGACAGTTTTTTTTTTACTGTCCACTTACAACTGCATTGTATATCTTCAATTTTCAGTTCATTGAAAGAATCCCTGAGGGTCCCTTGCATACTATCTATGACATGTGGCCATCTGACATACAAACTGAGTGGGAAAGTGAAAGTAAAAGTGCAAGCTGCTCAGTTGTGTCCAACTCTTTGTAACCTCTTTATAGCCCGCCAGGCTCCTCTGTCCACGGAATTTTACAGGCAAGAACTGTGGAGTGGGTTGCCATTCCCTTCTCCAGGAGATCTTCCCAACCCAGGAATCAAACCTGGATGTCCTATATTGCATCCAGATTATTCACCACCTGAGCCACCAGAGAAGCAATGTTAATTCACATGAGATATTTCATACACAAGTGAGTATTTCTACCCTTATTTTCTGAACTGTTTCAGCACACCTCTGTTAAGTTTACACTCTATTCTGGAGAACAGAGATCTATCCAAAAAGTGACTTCTCGACTATGTGACACATAGTAGTTCACACTCACTTCCCAGCCTTAAAAGACTCAGGCCTCAAACAATGCCATCAGTGCCCCTGACACAGTTTCTGTATCCCCACTGTTTCGCTGTAAAATCTCGGTTCCTCTGTTCCATTTAACTTCCCTTATCTATGTGCAACTCCTAGTTCCTTCTTTCTTAAAATTTCCCCCAATAAGTATGAATCACATATGATAGAACAGAAAGTCTCATGATTATAAAAAAACATACTCAGAAATAGAATTGTACTTATAAGATTTCACAAAAGAAAAACTTTTAACTGGACAGGCTTTGTTTGTTTGCTTTTGGTTTGGGGCTACTTAATGAAAGCAATATTAAGATACAGTTTGCATAAAGGAAAAGTGTTTCACATGACTTTTATTGTTGTATAAATTCTAAAACATCCACTAGCTGAAACACACTGCAGTCCTCAAAAGGGCAGAATTACTGTTTTTCAAACATGCAATTGATAAAAATGAAAGAGAATAAAACGTGTATTAGAAAATTATTTTTAAAAGAAATTATCCAGGGTCAATCTGTATTCCACAATACATTAGGCATAAACCAAATAAATAGAAGGCACCATGAGCTACCCTTCTCAAGAATATAAATACTGAATGGTTTAACACAGGCAGTGATGATTTGCCATGTTTAAATGAGGTGATAGCCTGTATCATTCGCTGCTGGCATGACTGAAACTGTCACCCAGCTAGTCTTCCTGTCTCTTGTTCTGCCTGATTCCAAATCATCCACCATAAAGCTTCCAAGAGTTTTGGCTTATTCCTAAAATGTAGATTAACTAAAATACATGTTAATGCCCCTGCAATGTCTTTGGTATAAAACCAAATTCCTAGGCACATTTACACATTCCTTTAGGGTCTGGTACCCACTCAAAGCTCCAATGTAACTCCTGTTGCCCTCATTGCCAGTCAGCCACACCAAACTATTCAACTATTTTCCCAAATGAGCCACACTCTCCCCACTGTTGCACCTCTGCATGTGCTATCCTATTATGATGGTTAATTTTGTATGTGCCTATATATTTGGTCCAACATTATTCTAGTTGTTTCTGTGAGGTGCATTTTGGATGGGTTCAACATTCAAATGAACAGACTGAATAAAGCAGATTGCTCTCCCTAATGTAAGTGGACCTCAGATAATCAGTTGAAGGCCTGAATAGAACAACAAGGCTGAACCTCCCTCAAATAATGGGGAATTCCTCTTGCATGATGGCCTTTAAATGAGGACATTAGTTTTTTTCCTGCCTTTGAACTCAAGCAGAACACCTTTTCCTAGGTCTCAAGCCTGCTAGCCTTCAAACTGAAATGACACCATCAGCTCTCGTGGGTCTCCAGCTTGCCAACTGTAAATCTTGAAAATCGTCAGCCTCCGTAAAGATGCGAGCCAATTCCTTATAATAAATATATGTATAAATAGATAAAGATATATCTATCTCTAAATATATCTTTACACATATACATATGGATGTGTATATATATGTATACATGTATATGCATGTGGGTGTATATGTATATATATATAAAAGATAACATTCTACTGGTTCCTTATACAACCCTCCTCTATGTAATGAATTCATTTTCATGCTTCAGAGAGACACTGTCTTAATAGGCACACCTTTGCACACAAAGACTATGGCTTTTTTATGTAACTGACTGCTCATTTGCTGGCTGTCTTTTTTTGTCTTCCAGTCTAGTACATGAGGTCACTTTGGGGATCATGGAGTTTTCTCAGTCCCTGGTGAGGGACTAGGCACATTTACACATTCCTTTATGGCCTAGTTATGGGAGTAACTAGGTTACTCCCATTAGAGTGAGTAACCAAAAAACACTTGATAAATGCATACTAATAGAAGTTGAGTATGATTTCTGTAAGAGTCCTAAAGACTTAGTTATCTCTGATGGCCCAGATGGTAAAGAATCTGCCTGTAAGGCAGGAGACCCAGGTTTGATTCCTGGGTTGGGAAGAGCCCCTGGAGAAGGGAATGGCAACCCACTCCAGTATTCTTGCCTGGAGAATCCAATGGACAGAGGAGCCCGGCGGGATACCATCCAAGGGGTTGCAAAGAGTTGGATACAACTGAGCAATTAACATACATACACACACACACACACACACACACACACACACACACAGAGCAAATTACAAACCTGAAACCAGTCAATGGTACAGCAATTGATGAGGGATGGGAACTGCCTCAAGCGATTTCGAAAGGCATCTCCAATGGGGCTAAAGGCCACTACAACATGAAGATTTTCTTTGCAGCGATTCACAAAGAAAGCAAACAGGGCTAAGGGACTGAGTTCACCGTGTTTATTGCCAGCCTGAGCCACAGGACGAACACCCTAGAAAATACCAGAAAAAGCCTCGTAAATAAAAACACATAGGCTGATAAAAAGATTAGTAGATATTGAAATATTAAGAATTTTTATTACTCCTCTTACAAATATCTTAAAATTTGTTTTTATATCAATATAATGGCTTTGATATAGCCTGCAATTAGAAAACTACTTTCAATTCCATAATTCTATAATTTAAAAATAAGTATCTGTCCAACATTTAACTTATAAAAATAGTCACAAAAAGTTCACCAAGATATACATATGGGACACTATACTGCAACACTGGTTTCAAGAGGAAAAAACTGAAACAACTAAAGCATCCAGTTAAAAACATTATAAAACATTCATATTCTGTAATTTTAAACAACATAAATTATCTTATAAACAGATTTTTAAAAGAAAATAAAATTTTAAAAGGTAGATTAAAATTTTTTTCAATAGCAAATTTCGGAAGTGATCACAATGATCATACAATTTGCAGTGTGAAGATAGTGAATTTATTTCTAAAAGAACTTTCTACTCTAGATATGTGACAGATATATCTATGGGAAACTGTAAATCAACTTTGTTTATTCATCCTGACAGTAATTCTCAAATTAAGGTTATTATGATCAGTGTCAATCTGTGAAATTATGTTCAGGCTGCCTACCTCCACTAACTCTTGAGTTAACAGGAGGACATTCAGATACAGAAAGGTAAAGCATGGTTGTAACTGTAGAGCAAGAGTGCAAGAAAGGGCCAAGGTGGTGATATAAATATGGGCATTATTTACACAGAAATAACAGTTAATGTGGTCTTCCCTGATGGCTCACTGGTAAAGAGTCCACATGCCAATGCAGGAGATGCGGGCTCGATCTCTGGGTCAGGAAGATCCCCTGAAGGAGGAAATGACAACCCACTCCAGTATTCTTGTCTGGGAAATCCCATGGACAGAGGAGCCTGGCGGGCTACAGTTTGAGGGATCACAAAGAGTCGGACATGACTCAGCAGCTAAATAACAACAATAACAAAGGTCAATGCTTCTAGAGTAGAAGTAGGGAGTAACATCTACACGCACATAGCAATACTAATACTTTGGGAGCACAACTGATTCTGGGAGCAAGAAAAAGAGTAGTTATTGAAGGAGACAGGAAGCTGAGGGAACTTTCACAGCAAAGAACAACATATTTTAAAAGAGGAATGGTGAGTTATTTCAAAGATGAATGATAATTTTAAAAGAGAACTGAGAAAATATCACTAAATATGGTAAATAAGTCACTGCAAAATTGAGAAAAACTTTGCAGCAATTTAATTCTGCAAGGAATGCGAACAGAACAGTGGAAAGTAGCCTGGTAATGGAAGGCTGAAGCTACAATCATAATACTGACGTCAGAGACTGTGCTGAGTCTATAAGATGTGATCAGTAGGCAGGACCAGGCCCAAGCTCTATAGATCAGTTATCAGGAGGTTTCAAGTAAAATCTGTGTCAGATGGATGAAATAAGCAAAGTCCAAGACCTGGTCTTCAAAGTGCAGGGTATGCAAAGACATTAATATAACTTATGTTATATACCTTTTATATTTTTAAATATTAATATAAAGCAAGCAAAAAAAAAAGATGCACTTTGGTACATCTGAGTTCTGACCATGACTATTTCCTTGCGGATAAATTGATATGGTGTTCCTAGGTTTGGGTGGAATATGAAGGGAATAAGTTCTTTAGGCTATTCTTGGATCATACCATAAAACAGTAAAGCCATGAAAAAGCTTTGCAGCAAAGCGATGAGAAGAAAAAGATAAACAACCATTAAAGTGAGCATAGAAGCCTTCCAACGTTTAGAAAAATCCCATTCCCCAAAGGGTCCCATTTCCTGAAAAGGAGTGTAGGGAATATATTTTTCCTATGGATTAGGAGAATCGCCATTCTTAGGAACTTATAGCCACAACCTTGATGCTACCCAGACACATGTGGAGAACTTGGATTTTATTTTTTCCTTTCTCCTTCCCCTCTCCAGGTGGTGCATCACATTTACTGAGGGCTTTCTAAGTGCCTGACATTCCATAACTACCTCATTTCATTTGATGATGCTGTGTAGGAGGAACTATTTTGTGTATATAATAGTTTCATTCCATAGATGAGAAAAGCAGGGTGCTTGAACTACCAGGGGGAATCCACTTTACTCTAGATGCTATCACTGGAGGCTGGAATGAAGCATCCTGGTATGAGTGATGTATTCTGTGGGTAAAAGTAGTTATGGTAACAGGAAAGGGGAAACTACTGGCTGAAACCTTGTATGGGAAGATCTGAGAAATGGTGGTTGAAGGTCAGAACATCTGAAGTAGTGGGTGCATCAAAAATGTATTTTTTTCTTTGTCAACTAAATCACAAAGCATGATTCCCAGATGTACCAGAATCAATACAAGTAGTTTTATTAAACTCTGAAAATTTTACTAACTAGTGGCAAACTATAAAAGTGAATCAAGTAGTGTTTTAAAGCTATATTTTCTCATATCACTGTAACCGTAAGACATGATTTTAGTTTTTGACATATACATACTACTCTGCACAATGAGAACCTACTGTATAGCACAGGGAACTCTACTCCATGCTCTGAGGTGACTTATATGAGAAGGAAATTCAAAAAAGAGGGAATATATGTATATGTATGGCTGACTGACTTTGCTATACAGCAGAAACTGACACAGCAGAGTAAAGTAGCCATTCTCCAGGCAAGGGAAAAAAACATGATTTTAAATCTCTAATCACTCATAAAACATGCTAAATAAGATCAAATGGATGAAACACTGTCATCATTATGGAAAAAGATGAGTTAAAATAATTAAAATTCTGTCTCACAACTATACTTCTACAGTTATAATTATTTAAAATTCAAAAGTATTAAAATAAAATATACATTAATTTTGATTACCAAAATTCTCTGCACAAGCCATATTTATACTGAAGAACAGAAAAGTTTCAAGGTAACATTTCTGAGTTGGGAGCAGCACTCCCTGAAAAGCATTTACCTCCATCACTTCTTGTTTTTCATCTGCTGCAAATATATTAGGTACTTCTCCAGTATTGAGCACACTGTCGATATCCTCTAGAAAAGCTTCCTCTTTAATCTGAGTGTCCGTGATTAGAAAGACTGTCTTTTGGCCCTTCATGCCCACATTCCTTAAAAGGGTCTTAAAATAAAAATGTACTTAGAATCAGAATCTGGTGGAAATTTGGTTTTTTTTGCTTTCCTTCCCCTTTCCTTTCTTTTGATAACAACATCCCAATTTTAGAGTAATACCTCTCCCACTGGGACTTCCCTTGTGGCTCAGCTGGTTAAGAATCCACCTGCAATGTGGAAGACCTGGGTTCAATCCCTGGGTTGAGAAGGTTCCCTGGGGAAGGGAACGGCTACCCACTCCATGGGGTCACAAAGATTCAGACATGACTAAGCGACTTTCACTTTCACTTCTCCCATTCTGGTGACCCTGTCAATCTGGGCCTCCATTTTACCCATCCCTCCAGTGGGAGACTCCAACGGGCCAGTTTCCCAAGCTCCAAGGTACAGTCATTGATTCAGAGGTGGGCTTATGATTTAAGAGGGCCCATTCACAGTCTCACTTCAGGAACTAAGATGGATTTGAAGAAAGAAAGAATCTGTCCATCTAAGAATGGAGATATAAAAGCCAGTTCTCCACACTCACTTTTAAGATGTAGAATTACTTAGTACATGAGGGTCAGAGAAAGTTTAAAAAGTCCAGCAAAGTCTCTCTTGTTTTTTTCCACTTTGGGTCATCTCTCTTCCAGGGCCAGCAGAACCACAGCCAAGTGTGTATGAAGCCCCAAGTATGCCCTCCACTATTCTACTGGTTACTGGAACAGCAGCACAGCTTTAAAGAAACTATTGAGATTTGACAACTTTGATGACATCGTCATCACCACTGACATTTATATCTAACAGTCTACTGAAAAACACATTTGTCTGAAATAAGGCCTTTCTGAACTAGAATAAAGATAGAATCAGCAGCAGCAGCAGCAGCACGGTAAGAATGCAATGGATAAGACCTAAGTTATAAATTCCACTCTGCTGTGCATACCTGTTCTCAACTTCAGTTTCCCCATCAGTAAAACACAGAGACAATCATACCTGCTACACTGAATTATCATACTTCCAGAAAGAAAGCACATATGTAAAGCACTTCAAACAGTGCTCAGCACATGTAGTAACTGCCTAGGGATAGTATTATTATCACCATTATCATCATTGCTTCAGCACACGGCTAGCGATACAGGTTGGCTCTCTCTTTACAGATAAAAGAATGCATGGATTATTATTTTAGACACTAGATTGCCTCATGATTTTACCTTCAAGTCCTCTCTCCACTCATTCATACCATAACTCTTTGAAATTTCTGGTTGGAAAATCTGCATTTTTGCCATGGATGTAGCCAGACGAGTTAAAGATTGACGACCACTTCCTCCAAGTCCAACAAGCAAAGCATTTCCACCAGACTGCTTCAGAATCCGACATATTCGTGATAAATGTTCCAATACATACCTATGATATATAGATATTATTATACTTGAAAATTCAAATGTAGATGTTTATTTACCCATAACTATTGCTTTACTTTCCTAGAAGGATGGACTTTGCTGTCCCATATGTTACTATCTCAGTTTTAAAGATGTAATCATGAATAAGTGTGGTATTTCAAATGCAGTTACAATTCGACCATTTGATGTAAAGGAAAACTATTTGAAGTACAAATTCAGGAAATGCAATATATGTAAGTTACAAAAATAAAATGAAATTGTTAATTATTTGTACTGGAGTATATTATTTTTATTTAAAAGATTTCTTCAGAAATTCCCTGGTAGTCCACTAGTTAGGACTCTGTGCTTTCACTGCCAAAGGCCAGGGTTCAATCCCTGGTCAGGGAACTAAGATATCACAAGCATGGTAAAAAAAAAAAAAAAAAAAGGAAAAGTTTATTCAACATTTTAATACTAGGATAGCTATGTGAGAACTAGGAAGTCAGTTATATATAAAATAATACATTCAGGAAAGGTAGGTGCACTAGTAATCAGGGAAATTAAAACTAAAGACACAGTGTGACACTGACAAAACTAACCAAATCTGGCAATCCTAAGTGCTGGCAAGGGTGACAAACAGTGGAAGTTCTTAAAAACAATGATCATTTCTGAAGATATTTTGGCAAAACTTAGTAAAGTAGAAGATGCTAACATATCATAACATAATAATTCCACTTCTAACAATATAGCCTAGAGAAATCCTTACACATGTAACCAAGGAAACATGAATATTCAAACCTTTTTCATAATTATAAAAACTAGAAGTTACCTACCTTACAGTACTTAGTATTTGAAACAGAAGTCTATCTCAGAAGAATGATTCCATTGTGTTAAAATTATACAGCAGAATGCAATACTATAGTAAAAATTTGTTTTTTGTGAATTTCACAGTCTGGAATAAACCAACTTGCAAAGGAATATTCACAGTACGATACCACTTACATGATTTTTAAACTTGCAAAATAAGACTGCCTATATATTTAGGAACACATATGTGTACATGCTTAGTCAGTAACTGTCCGACTCTTTGTGACCCCATGGGCTGTAGCCCACCAGGCTCTGTCCATAGGATTTCCCAGGCAAGAATACTTGAGGGGGTTGCCATTTCCTCCTCTGGGGGATGTTCCCAACCCAGGGATTGAACTTGCACTTCCTGCATTGGTAGGGGGATTCTTTACCACTGAGCAACCTGGGAAGCCCTTAGGAACACACACATGTAGTAAAAATCTAAAGAAACACATGAGTTTCTTTTTACCCCTGCAAGGAACAATGGGAATGCAGTGAGGGAGGGTTGGCTACACAAGAGATTTCAAATAAATTGCTAGAGATTTCAGATAAATTAATTTAAATAAATACTCCAATAAATTCAAATTTAAAAAATCTTTTTTTTACATTCTAAACATTTCACAATAAAATTTTACAAATAGTAATTTTAAGCATCAACACCAAATACAGGTACCTAAAAATGACAAGATTCATTCTTGTTTTGTGAGTTTGATTATACTCATCTAAACACTGGTCCACAACGTCACTAAAATGATGAATATTTGGAATTTCAATATAAACTCTGTCATCTCCTTCAAGATCAGGATTCAAATAGTCACCAAACATGAGATTTCTTAACTCCTCTTCAGTTATCTATAAAATGGAAATCAATGAATTACGAAAGTTAAAATTTTTTCTAAAATAAACTTAATTCTTTTAAACATTTGGGTAGTAACTAATACAGTTGTATAATTAACACCTGAAATTACATTATATCCTGAGGAAATGAAAAGAGCTTTTTTCTATCATATAATTTTCCCTCCTCCCTCCCCGCAACTGGAAGCGGAAAAATCATTCTAAGCACCCACTTAGTGAGTAATTACTAAGGGATAGTCACCATGCTAAGCACCTTATATCTACTATTATCATTCAATCCCTAACATATAACTTCTATGTCATATACATAACTATTATGAAATCAAATCTTCTCAAGATAAATATCGATCTATGAGGAAAGTTAAAAAGAATATGATCATGAAGGAGTAATAGCATTCTTTTAAAGATAAGTTGACTATAATAATTCATGCTACTAGACTGTTTTAACTTGTTTTTAAACACTAAATATACTCACTGGTGCATTCCCTTTCCTCAAATGTGAAAAGACACTATCAAATGATTCTTTAAAATGGTCCTTGACAACATTTTTGGTTACAGTGAACAGCCAGAATCGGTCATTGTCGTTGATGAGGCGATCATAAAACACTCGGAGAACCTCATGTACAAACAGACGGATCATAGTGTGCTTGCCCTCCACAGCATCTCTTTCAATGAGCAAACAGCCCTGGATGACGCGTGAAAAATCCCGCAAGTTGAAAGTGTAATGAGATTTTGTGGGAGTGGGCAAAAGATTTTCCACGGATTGTTTATATATCTGAATGTGAAAAAAGCAACAAAGCAAAAAATCAAATGTTTATAATCAGCAAAGCCAACAACACTGTACTATAAAGTCAACAACAATATAATATCCTGTAACAAAGAGTATATTATATAAAATATTTTATTTATTCTATCAGATTATATTGGCTTGGAAAATTGTATAGTTCTGAGTCTAGCATGACATATAACTATGTATTTTGCTTTACAGCACTTGACCAGGAATTATAAAGCTGAGGGAACTTAATATCATCTGATTCCATCCAAGCCCAAAAAGTGACAGTGCTTTTATTTCCCAGTAATTGTTCAATTTTAAAGGTGAATGACCTGGGATTAAATAGTGAACAAAACTTCAGCAGAAAGTGAAATCAGACAATTTATTCTGAAGCATTCAAAATGAAAAAGATGATGAAACAATTTTCTTTGACGACCACTGACTTAAAATCAACCTATTCTCTCCCTTCCCTTCTCTCTCGTTTTCTCTCTCCCTTCTCTTCCTTCTATCTTAATTGGCTATAATATCAAAATGAAGTATATTTTTACTACATGCTGAATTCATTAAGCTTATCAGTCTCTTGAAGAAAGATAAATTAAATATTTGATAATATAGAAAAAAATCCAAATAAAATTATTTTTTTAATTTATAAATTTATCTAATTTATATCTTCTCTAATTCATCTCCCTCTCCTAATCTCCACACATGGTAGGTGTTATCAAGTGCATCAAAGACAGAAAAAACACCCAGAGGATCCTTTCTGTATTCTACTCTGCCTAACCAACTCCCTTCTCTTTTCAGGACATATAAATACATAGTACAAATATCATATTTTATAAATAGAAATACATTTTATAAAGAGAAGCACTTTTCTGTATCAGAATAAGTATAGTAATTACAATGGACTATCTCTTTGCTATTTTAGTTTCTCTATTTTAACAACACACTATTCCACCAGAACAGGGGCAGAAGAACTTTAGAAAGACACACTGCTTTTGGAACTGGTGGAATGATTCTAGAGGGCTTTTTGCTACTGGTTGCAGTGATCTCAACCTCCAGAAAGCCTAGTGCAATGAGATTATCACTAAATTACCTTAAATACATTTTTTTCCTTTTACCATCAGCTATGAAGCTGGCTCTGGCCTCTGAACGGAGGCAGGTAACACACACTGAGTAGGTTAAGGGCTGCTCTTTGGCCATATGGACAGTCTTGTTCTCTAGTCCCACCCTTGTTTCCCACCTTTTTTTTTTTTCACTTCCACTGCTAAGTTATGCAGTCTGGCAAAAATAAGGTATTCATAAGCTGCTTAAGTTTCTTTTTTTTTTTTTAAATAAACATGAAGAAAGAGAGAGAGAGAGAGAAGTAAAATTTCATAAATGCTAGAGTAGGAACCCAACAATTAAGGCAACACCTACAATGTGGCAGATACTGGTTCCGGCTGATTTCCTTATAACAACCTTTGTGAAATAGATATTAGCTCCCATTTTAGTGATTAAAAAATTAAGGTTAAGTTGATTGTGCAAGGCTAGATAGTTAAGAAATAGTAGTCAAGACTCTAATCCAGCCAGATTCCCCAATTTCAAAGCCTACAATCTTCCTGTTTTTAAACCTTCCTGACAGTTTCTCTGACAGTGAAGATAAAAAGTAGACGGCTAAGGGGGAAAAGAAGAAAAAAAAAAAAGAAACAAAAACCAAAGGATCAAATGCAGATATAGGTAATATTAAAGACTTTGTTCTGCATTCTTTGCTCACCTCCATAGTCCCAGCGACAATCTGGTTCCCAACTAAAAAGTACTCAGGAGGAAAGTCACGAGTCCTAAAGTAGAAGGCTACAATTGATGAGAAGATTCGGACCATAGTTTCATCACTGAAAGTATTAATGGTGCAGATGTTGAAATGCCGAATAAAACGGGGAGTGACTGGATTTCTTCCACCACCTGGAGGGCCCATGGCAGCAATCAGCTCTATGTCAACCAATGTGATTTTACTTGTGTCCTTCAGGTCATACCTTGAAAGCACATAAAAATCCCAAAACAGTCAGTAATAAAGCCAACAAGATGGGCTGAAAAGTAGAGCTAACTGAAACTTTATATGATTTTAGCTTTTCTAAAAGGAAGAAGATTAGATATTATTAGGAGTAAAAGAGGTTTTTTTTTTAAGGATTCCTATAATTTTTACTTCTTTTTTAAAATTGAAGTATAACTGACAAAACATTAGTTTTCGTGTACTACATAATGGTTTGATATTTGTATATACTGCAAGATGTTCACCACAATAAGTTCAGTTACTATTGGTCACCAGATACAGTTATAAAAAAATTTTTTTTCTTGTGATAGCTTTCACGATTCATCCTCTGAGCTATTTTCAAATACATGATACAATATTATTAAACTATAATCAACATGATGTACATCGCAGCCCCCTGACCTACTTGACCTCCTTTACCCATTTTGCTCTGCCCCACCTCAGGCAACCAATAATCTGTGGAGAAACTTGTTTTAAAGTAGCACTCTGCTTTTCCTTTCAGTGACACTGATAACGCTGTCCAGATTCTGGGTATCTAGAATGTCCCTTCCTCTTGTTCTTGCCTTTCTTTTTTCCAATTCTTCTTTCCATTTAACTCTCTGCTTTGTGTCTTACACTCCAAATCCAGAAGTATGGATGAGAGATCAATCTCTTTTGTAGCCAGTTATAGGCAAGATGGCTATACATCCCACTTTGTCTAAGAAAATTCTTGTTTGTGCCTATCCTGTAGTAACTATTAACATCCTCCCTTTTCTCTCAGAAATGTCCTTATTTAGACAATAAGCTATATACTTACTCTACTTACAGCTAAGTTCTGATTTCTTTTTCTCATCTCAAATCTTATTTTCAGACCACAGAAGGATATATAAAGAGAACCTATACATTTTTGTTACATAAAACGATACCCATTAGGGAATAACAAAGTTTTTAATCAAAAAAGGGTATAAAAATGACTCAATTTAGTGGAACTGTTCAGAGTGAAAAGGTGCCTATTTCCAATAGATCATAAAGTCCTTTAACACTGAAGTTCTTGCAAAAAAGGGGGGTGATGGTGGGAGAAATCTATACAGCCAGTCTTTAGTCTAAAAGCACCATAGAAAGTATGAAAATATGACATTGTTTTTGGCAACTCTAATAACTGTCAATAAGGGACTGGTTAAATTAATTATAGTGAGATTCACAAAACTAAATAGTATTAAAAACCAATAAAATAAATGAGATAGACAAATAATATGGATGCTTGTCTGTGTGTTAGTCCCTTAGTTGCATCTGACTCTGTGACCTCATAAACCATAGGCCGCCAGGCTCCTCTGTCCATGGAATTCTCCAGGCAAGAATGGTGGAGTGGGTTGCCATATCCTTCTCCAGGAGATCCTCCCAACCCAGGGATTGAACCCAGGTCTCCTGCATTGCAGGCAGATGCTTTACCATCTGAGCTAGTAGGGAGGCCCAATAATGTGGATAGGTGAATGAAACATATAAATACTATAGTTAAATATATTAAGTGCAAATAAGTTATAAAACATTATGTGCAACATGGGTCTTTTTTAAAATAAAAATATATCTATATAGAAAAAATACCTTGGAAGAATAGAGAATACACTATTAATAGTGGTTATCTCCTGAAGGCAAGACTCCAGGGCATGCAATAACAAAAAATATATAATCTCAAAATATGATTTAGTTTCATAAGTCATCTATCCTTGCCTTGAGATAATAGGAGGAAATGCAGAATTATTAATCCTAACTAAAATACACAATGTCACATGTGTTGGAAACTAATCATATTACTGTAAAACAGGGTGGAAAGAGTGGAAGAGTTATTCATGAAATTGCTGTCAAAACCAAGCCATCTCGGTCCTAACCGAGGGTGCTAACCGGAGATAGACCGCTGGGTAGCCTTCCCGAGGAAGACCCCTGCCAGGCTCGCGAACAGAACAAAGGAGAGCGGGGACTCGGACCGCGGCCCGAGACAGCAGGGTGGAACAGGGAGGCTGCGGGCTACGGAGAGCGCCCCTGCGAGGTTTCTGCCCCCAAACCGCAGGCAGAATTGGGTGCTAGCCAAGACCTCTGGGGACTCTGGACAGTCGCCACCAGAATTCGGCGCTTCTCATATCTGAGAAAACGCCCCCAGCCGCACGCTGAAAAAACCGAGCAGCTGGGCCGGGGGAGGGGAGAAGCCGCAGCCCCCCAACTGCGTCACCAGAGTGCGCCGCCAGCCGAGAGCCTGAGCAGAGGGGGTGGGAAAAGCGCAGGCACCCCAAGCGGGGCAAACCCCAGAGCGCTGAATAGACACTGAAGGGGCCAGCAGAGGTCGCCAAATCAAGCAGGACAGACCGCTTAAGATTCCAACCAGGAAACTCTGACAAAACACTCATCCAACCCCTCCCATAGTGAGGAAACCCCACAATAAAGGGACAACACACCAAGATAAACAAGATGAAAAGGCAGAGAAATACCCAACAAGTAAAGGACCAGGATAAATATCCCCTAGACCAAACAAAAGACGAAGAGATAGCTTGTCTACCTGACAAAGAATTCCGAATAATGATAGTGAAAATGATCCAAAACCTGGAAAATAAGTTGGAGTTGCAATTCAATAACCTGCAGGCAAGGATTGAGAAGATGCAGGTAAGCTTTAACAAGGACTTAGAAGAAATGAAAAAGAGTCAAAATACAATAAATAATGCAATAAATGAGATCAAAAACACCCTGGAGGGAACCAACAGTAGAATAACAGAAATAGAAGACAGGATAAGTGAAATAGAAGATAGAATGGCAGAAATAAATGAAACAGAAAGGAAAAATGAAAAAAGAATTAAAAGAAATGAGGACAATCTCAGAGACCTCTGGGACAGTATTAAACGCACCAATATTCGAATCATAGGAATCCCAGAAGAAGAAGACAAAAAGAAGGACCATCAAAAAATTCTTGAAGAAATTATGGTGGAAAATTTCCCTAAATTGGGAAAGCAAATAACATCTCAGGTCCAAGAAACACAGAGGGTCCCAAATAGAATCAACCCCAAGCGGAGCACCCCAAGACACATATTAATCAAATTAACAAATATCAAATACAAAGACCAAATATTAAAAGCAGTGAGGGAGAAGCAAAAAATAACCCACAAGGGGAATCCCATAAGGATAACAGCTGATCTCTCAATAGAAACACTTCAGGCCAGAAGGGAATGGCAGAGCATTCTTAAAGTCATGGAAGAAAACAAGCTACAACCCCGACTACTGTACCCAGCAAGGATCTCATTCAAATTTGAAGGAGAATTCAAAAGTTTTTCAGACAAGCAGAAATTGAGAGAATTTAGCAATACCAAACCAGCCCTCCAACGAATGCTAAAGGATCTTTCCTAGATAGGAAACATGGATGGGATATATAATCTCAAATCCAAAACAATAAAATAGAAGAAATGGCAACAGGATCATATTTATCAATAATTACCTTAAATGTAAACGGGCTGAATGCCCCAACCAAAAGACAAAGACTGGCCGATTGGATACAGAAACAAGACCCCTATATATGTTGCCTACAAGAGACCCACCTCAAATCTAAGGACATATATAGACTGAAAGTTAAAGGCTGGAAAAAGATATTCCATGCAAATAAAGACCAAAAGAAAGCAGGAGTGGCAATACTCATATCAGATAAAGTAGACTTTAAAATAAAGGCAGTGAAAAGAGATAAAGATGGACATTACATAATGATCAAAGGATCAATCCAAGAAGAAGAAATAACAATTATAAATATTTATGCACCCAACATAGGAGCACCACAATATGTAAGGCAAATGCTAACAAGTATGAAAGGGGAAATTAACAACAACACAATAATAGTGGGAGACTTTAATACACCACTCACACCAATGGATAAATCAACTAAACAGAAAAGTAACAAGGAAATTCAAACTTTAAATGATACAATAGACCAACTAGACCTAATTGATATCTATAGGTCACTCCACCCCAAAACAAGGAATTTCACTTTTTTCTCAAGCGCACACGGGACCTTCTCCAGGATAGATCACATCCTGGGCCATAAATCTAGCCTTGGTAAATTCAAAAACATTGAAATCATCCCAAGCATCTTTTCTGATCACAATGCAGTGAGATTAGATATCAGTTACAGGAGAAAACCATTCAAAACCTCCAACATATGGAGGCTCAACAACACACTGCTGAATAACCAACAAATCACAGAAGAAATAAAAAATGAAATTCAGTTATGCATGGAAACGAATGAAAATGAAAACACAACAGCCCAAAACCTATGGGACACTGTGAAAGCAGTGCTAAGGGGAAGGTTCATAGCAATACAAGCTCACCTTAGGAAACAAGAAAAAAATCAAATAAATAACCTTACTTTACACCTAAAACAACTAGAAATGGAAGAAATGCAGAAGCCCAGGTCTAGTAGAAGGAAAGAAATCTTAAAGATCAGGGCAGAAATAAACGCAAAGCAAACAAAAGAGACCATAGCAAAAATCAACCAATCCAAAAGCTGGTTCTTTGAGAAGATAAATAAAATTGACAAACCATTAGTCAGACTCATCAAGAAACAAAGGGAGAAGAACCAAATCAACAGAATTAGAAAAGAAAACGGAGAGATCACAATAGAAAACACAGAAATACAAAGGATCATAAGAGACTATTATCAGCAGCTATATGCAAATAAACTGGACAACCTGGATGAAATGGACAGATTCCTAGAAAAGTACAACTTTCCAAGACTAAACCAGGAAGAGATAGATAATCTTAATAGCCCCATCACTAGCACAGAAATTGAAACCGTAATCAGAAATCTTCCAAAAAACAAAAGCCCAGGACCAGATGGCTTCACAGCCGAATTCTACCAAAAATTTAGAGAAGAGCTAACACCTATTCTATTCAAACTCTTCCAGAAAATTGCAGAGGAAGGTAAACTTCCAAACTCATTCTATGAGGCCACCATCACCCTAATTCCAAAACCCGACAAAGATGCCACAAAAAAAGAAAACTACAGGCCAATATCACTGATGAACTTAGATGCAAAAATCCTTAACAAAATTCTAGCAAATAGAATCCAACAACACATTAAAAAAATCATACATCATGATCAAGTAGGCTTTATCCCAGGGATGCAAGGATTCTTCAATATTCGCAAATCAATCAATGTAATACACCACATTAACAAATTGAAAAATAAAAATCACATGATTATCTCAATAGATGCAGAGAAAGCCTTTGACAAAATTCAACATCCATTTATGATAAAAACCCTCCAAAAAGCAGGAATAGAAGGAACATTCCTCAACATAATAAAAGCTATATATGACAAACCCACAGCAAACATTATCCTCAATGGTGAAAAACTGAAATCATTCCCCCTGAAGTCAGGAACAAGACAAGGGTGCCCACTCTCACCACTACTTTTCAACATAGTTTTGGAAGTCTTGGCCACAGCAATCAGAGCAGATAAAGAAATCAAAGGAATCCAGATTGGAAAAGAAGAAGTAAAACTCTCTCTGTTTGCAGATGACATGATCCTCTATATTGAAAACCCTAAAGAGTCTACGAGAAAATTACTAGAGTTAATCAGTGAATATAGCAAAGTTTCAGGATACAAAATCAACACACAGAAATCCCTGGCATTTCTATACACTAACAATGAAAAAACAGAAAAAGAAATTATGGAAACAATTCCATTCACCATTGAATCAAAAAGAATAAAATACTTAGGAGTATTTCTACCTAAAGAAACAAAAGACTTGTATATAGAAAACTATAAAACACTGATGAAAGAAATCAAAGAGGACACAAACAGATGGAGAAATGTGCCGTGTTCGTGGATTGGAAGAATCAATATAGTGAAAATGAGTATACTACCCAAAGCAATCTATAGATTCAATGCAATTCCTATCAAGCTACCAGAGGTCTTTTTCAGAGAATTAGAACAAGTAGTTTCACAATTTGTATGGAAATACAAAAAACCTCGTATAGCCAAAGCAATCTTGAGAAAGAAGAATGGAACTGGAGGAATCAACCTACCTGACTTTAAGCTATACTACAAATCCACAGTCATTAAGACAGTATGGTACTGGCACAAAGACAGAAATATAGATCAATGGAACAAAATAGATAGCCCAGAGATAAATCCACGCATCTACGGACACCTTATCTTTGACAAAGGAGGCAAGAATATACAATGGAGAAAAGACAACCTCTTTAACAAGTGGTGCTGGGAAAACTGGATAGCCACTTGTAAAAGAATGAAACTAGAACACTTTCTAACACCATACACAAAGATAAATTCAAAATGGATCAAAGATCTAAGCATAAGAGCAGAAACTATAAAACTCCTAGAGGATAACATTGGGAAAACACTCTCTGACATCAACCAAAGCAGGATCCTACATGACCCACCTCCCAGAATATTGGAAATAAAAGCACGAATAAACAAATGGGACCTAATTAAAATTAAAAGCTTCTGCACTGCAAAGGAAACTATAAGCAAGGTGAAAAGACAGCCTTCAGAATGGGAGAAAATAATAGCCAATGAAGCAACGGACAAACAATTAATCTCAAAAATATACAAGCAACTCCTGCAGCTCCATTCTAGGAAAATAAACAACCCAATCAAAAAGTGGGCCAAAGAATTGAACAGACGTTTCTCCAAAGAAGACATAAAAATGGCTAACAAACACA